>JABFPB010000602.1:0-35000 GCA_022817645.1 Ceratoteleas bidentatus
CTTTGCCTTTCAGGGATCTGACTCGAAACGATCTTAAGATGATCCACAGCATGACCTTCCAGAACCTATCAGGTCTGAAAGACCTCAGAATCAAAAGGAACAAGATCACGAAGCTCCAAACAGCAGCGTTCTTCGGTCTGCAGAGTCTGCTGCAAATCCAGCTGGACTACAACCTGCTGAACGCTGTCGACAAAGGCGTGTTCTTTGACCTGAAACGGTTGCAGACCATCTCCCTGTCGCACAATCGTATCTCGAGTATCGACAATCGTGCCTGGAACCTGTGTCCGGAAATCCTCCGGCTGGATTTGGCGAACAACAACTTGACGAGCATCGAGCGAGTCATGTTCGAGTCGCTGAACAAACTAGAAAATCTCAAACTCGACCACAACATGATTAAGCACATCTCCGACGGGGCGTTCAACAACACGCCTAATCTTCGAGTCTTGTATGTACATCTTCACATTTTCTGGAGATAGATATAGATTATCTCCAGAAAATGTAAATGTTGGGATGTTAAAATGTTGAAATGTTGGAAATGGTGTATCTAATGGTTATATTACCAATCCTTTCAGGGACCTCAACTACAATGAGATCTCCTACATGGTGGAAGACATTAATGGTGCCTTCCTAGCTCTGGGTCAACTCTCTACTTTGGGTCTTGCTCACAACAAGATCAAGTCCATCAACAAGAACGCTTTTACTGGACTCAGCCGCTTGGTTCAGCTGGATCTGACGGGAAACAATATCACCAGTATCCAGGATACTGCGCTTTATTCCATGCCGCATCTCAAGGAGCTTAAATTGAACTCGAGTGAGTTTTCAGATTAGTGTTCAAAGTTGTATCTTGGCTGGACTACTTATACTGTAACTGGAGAAACTTTTCCAAGTGTCTTCCTGATGTAGTTTTATTTGTTTAGGTTCCCTGGTGTGCGACTGTGCACTGCAGTGGCTCCAAGAGTGGCTGGAAGAACACCAATTCGATGTCAGGGCCAGATGCGACTATCCGCACTGGTTGCGGGGCAAACTAGTCACAAGTCTTCATCCCTCAAATTTCACTTGTGGTAGGAACCTTAATAAAGCAATTCATTGAAATTAGTTGAAACATTGAACATCCTATTAAGCTAGTTCCCTTATACTTTATATTAAATTTGAATCTGAACTTTGTCAAAGGAAATATTATCCTCAGAGTGTAATAAGGCAGAATTAATCATTTCATTGTTTTAAACATATCTATACTTCATTATCTCAGGGAAGAAGTCTCTCACCATTCCTTCCTATAAATCAATTAAAATTAATTACATACAATGACACATAATAGGCAACTCGCATGCCTATTAAATGCAATTTCAAACTCGAAGATCAACGATGAGTTTCGTTAAACTCGATTTCGTAATTTGCAGATGTGTTCCCGAAACCGAAAATCGTGGAAGAACCAGCCAGTCAGCTGAGCATCAAAGGAGGCAGCGTAGAGCTGACTTGTCGTGCGACCAGCACGGAGGCGCCGTTGTCCTTCACTTGGAAGCACAACAACGTCGAAATGAAAGCTGGCGAAACCCAGGAAGACTCTGTTTCTTTGGACAGCGGTATCACGCAAGCGTCGTCCAAGCTGCACATTCATAATGTTTCACATGCGGATGCTGGCAGGTATCAGTGTATGGTATCGAACAGTTACGGAACGACATACTCAACGAAGGCTAAAATCACTGTTAGTGGTGAGTATGATGAGGATGATGAAAGTAAATGTGAAGAAAACATTTACAGCATTTCTACCATGAAGAAAAAAGTTAGAGTTTCTTAATAAAACGGAATTTATTAAAAAAATACATAACTTGAAAAAAAATTTTTTTTCATAAAAAATTGACGTGAAAATTCTTAAAATTATTGATTCTTAAAATTTCTTTAAAATTGCAGTGTATCCGGAGTTTACAAAAATCCCGCAAGACATTCGAGTGACCGCCGGAAAAACCGCGCGATTGGAATGCTCGGCTCAGGGTGAGCCTGCGCCCCAAATAGCGTGGCAGAAGGACGGCGGGAACGACTTCCCCGCGGCGCGAGAAAGACGCATGCACAAAATACCAACCGACGACGTGTTGTTTATCGTCAACGTCAAGACGACCGATAGCGGCATCTATTCTTGCACCGCGCAGAACCTCGCGGGCAAGATAAGGGCAGATGCCACTCTCACCATTTTAGGTCAGTGCAAAAGCACCGTCCAATTAGCCGGAAATCGGTCGCATTTTTGTCGCTCATCCAACTTGACCGGGAATACCGAGAAAAGTCGGGGAATTTGAATTTCTGGAAATCAGGAAAAAGTCGAGAAATATTGTTGGAAATCAGGGAATGTTTCTGAAATAATTTTGAAATGAAGCGAAAAATTGTAATTCAAACCCCAAATTTGATAAAACAATTCTTTTTTAATATTTTGATTTATTTTTAACTAGCACTTAGTAATAACGTGAATATAGAAGGAGTAATTATCTCGAAGGATTTTTACCTTGGCAATTAATTATCAAGATAAAATAAAAAAAGTCCAGGACTGAACGAAAAAATGTCGGGATTTCCCTGAAAAATAGCTGCGTAATTGAAAATAATGATCGGCAATTGTGCAACGAAAATGGCACGGTTTGACGGCAAATTAATCAACGGCGACTTCTCCAATAGAGCCGCCGTCGTTCGTGAAGTCCATGGAAAACAAGGAGATAACGGCCGGCAGCTCGATCGTCCTGGAATGCATGGCCAGCGGCTCACCTCGACCCAAGCTGCTGTGGAAGAAGAACGGGCACCCGCTGCAGGACACCGAGCGCCACTTTTTCACCGCGGAAAATCAGTTGCTCATCATCGTTAATACCGTTGCGAGCGACGCCGGCAATTACGAGTGCGAGATGAGCAATTCGCTCGGCAGTGTCGTCGGCAATTCCCAGCTGACCATCAATCCTGGTAAACAACTTTCGCGAGCCATCCATCAAAGAAAAGAACGACGAATCGATAAGAAAAATGGAAAAGTCAAGTCCTTCGATGTCTAATCAAACATTTTATTCAATATACCCTGTCTACACTATCATAATTTATACGCCAACATTTACGATTTTTATTCATTCATTACTTTCAGAATACAAAGATATTCCTGATAAAGCTAGGTGTCTATCAATTGGAAATTAACTGAATTT
Source organism: Ceratoteleas bidentatus (assembly GCA_022817645.1). NCBI lineage: Eukaryota > Metazoa > Arthropoda > Insecta > Hymenoptera > Scelionidae > Ceratoteleas > Ceratoteleas bidentatus. The sequence continues at coordinate 3,168 of JABFPB010000602.1, forward strand.
TTTTCGAGTTGAAAACATTTTTTTCTGAACTAAGAAACAATCATTTTCTTCTCATTCGTCAAATCAAAGTCTATGAAAAGCTGAATTTATATTAAATTTGATTTTTAAAGTACGATTTTTTGAAATTATGTGAAATTATGTTTCGCGATTGCAGCGCCAAATTCGCTGGTGAATGAGGACGATATCCTCAGTCTGATAATCATCACGGTGGTGTGTTGCGCCGTCGGGACGTCGATCGTGTGGGTCGTTATCATTTATAGAACGCGGCAGCGTTTGAACGCGGAACAGCCCGAGCAGCAGCCCGCGGCCAGTGGCGCGATCGTCGAAGTTCCGGAGACGCAGACCCACATGTATTTGGACACGAGCTCGCAGCACAGCAAAGATAGCGGCACGGGTGACAGCACCAATCCCAGCAACGATCAGCTGCAACTGTGTCTGCCTGGTAAAGTGCCAGTTTTTGCAGTACCGGGTCTTTCAAAGGACCGTCGCGTTTGATCTGTTTTTCTGCGACTCGATGATCACATGAATCAATTAGCAGTTAAACGGGAAAAAAGCGTACTCATTTTTTGTTGACAGAAAGAAGCGGAAAACCTTGTGGAAAGTTTGCAATGGAAAATGAAAAGGAATTATGTGGTTTTGATTCAGAAAAAGTAGGGTGGAATGGGAATTCAATTAAAATGCAAAATATAGTTAGAATTAAAGTTGTGAAAAAATTGGATTTAAAAAAAAATAAGATCAAATTATATAAAAATATACACAAGGTATATAAAAATAAAATTAAATTAATGGTTGTTATTAATTTTCTATCATACGATAATTATAATACCATTTGAATTTACTTTCATGCATTACTATTGAATATAACAATGTTAATCAGATTTAATTAAAATTTATGAATGTTTATCGAGGATACTATTTAATGGCATAACTACATCAATTAAAACCAAATTATATAACATATCCTTTTCTTGCAGAAGAGATCGTGAGTTTCGCCGTAGCCAACGAAGAAAACGGCGATGAGGCAGCAGGAAATGATCCTCTGCTACGGTACACCAATCACGAGCGACAGGAGCCGAAACCGGAGGAGGTCTAAAGATCGCAAGAAGGAAACGCTCTTCGACAAACCGTTTCTCCACATCCGGAACATCCTCGGAAAACCGGCTGTTCAATTAACAAACGATCCAGTTTTTCGAAGAGCGCCGTCTCCAGAGCTGGGAATGAAACTCACAGTATTTCTTTGGCTATGTCGCAGTCTTCACGCTCGTTGCCACCGACATGAAGCAACCAAACGATCCTCATCTCGAGTCACCCGTTCGAAACGTAAACCGTCCTTATCTATGGTCACCCGTTTCCATCGGCAATTCTGTCTGGGCGATGCTTGTTTACTGGTTTGCAGTTTTGCAAAAATGAAACCAGACATTCTCTGAGACACTGGGAAAACGAATTCGTAAAAGCTACGAATACGAAAAATGTCTAAGCTTTACGAAATGTATCGTAAAAGGTATGAACATTTCGTATCTTCTAGGATAAATCTCGCAAAGTGTATGAATTTAAGAATTCGTGCCTTTTACGAATTACTTTTCTCGGTAAAGGGATATTGTTACAAGTGTGAGATTCATGTAAATGCTTTATACACCTGTGTACCTCGCATACAGTGAATCCACACGCGGACCCTCGATTAATTCGCGATATTAATCGAAAGACATTGACTAAATGTCGCCCAGTCCGATCGCAATGGAACCGACCGAAACGCGGCTTCGCCCTGAATCCGAGCGCATCAACGCAAACGGCCGAACAATAGTCGAAACCTGCATTTCAATGGCACGGTGACGTTTGATTGACGATTAATTAATGCACGACGTAATTGAATTATCGTTCTGCTTTAATGAAACACGATGTCCCGTTGCTTGCCTAATAGCAGAAGCACGTGACTCGCACGTGATACTGCAAGAGTTAAACCGAACGCCGTTGCGATTAGATTAGAAAAGTCGAGTCGAATGTCGCGCGAAAAAGTGCTTGCACTTGCGGTGTTTATACGCGATTGTTCCTGAACCACTGGTAATCTCCACTCCGTAGCGTTTGCGTTCCGACGGTGTTCGCGCGGGAATCGAAGTTGAGCGAGAGATTTTCGCGAGGAGCGACGAAAATCGACGAAAATGCACGCTGGAAAAGTATTCTTTGGGGGGAATCAAACGAGGTTTTAGAGAGGAAGAATTTTTAATTGTAAACAAAATGTTTTTAGTTTCGCGTGAAACGAGCTCTTTTCGAGGTACTTTGCTCGATTCGAATTTCCGAACGAAGCAGAACTCGTTTCCTGCCAGTTTTACACGTTCAATGAACGATTTCGAATGAGAATGGAAATCGCGAATTCAGCTCGGATCCCCAATGGAACAAAATGTTCTTTAAACGTTCAATAAACGTTCTTAAAACGTTTAATAAACGTTCGCAAAAAGTTTAATTAAACTTGTCTAAAAAGTTTAATAAACATTCGTAAAACTTTTCATATATTTTCGTTTAAAAAAACGTTAAATAAACATTTTAGGAACATTTTTGGATGACTTCTATTCCGTTTGAGATTTGAAAAAAGGGATACTTTTTTGGGCGATGACAACTGTTTATGCGACATAGACTAACTATCGCAAATATACTATTGCAGAACTATAAAATTGCAAAGAAACATCGAGAAGCGACGCCAAAGCGAACCTTGAACTTTGCGCCCAAGGGCAGAAATTAAAAAAGAGTGCTGTCGCAGAATCTGTCGCGAATCAAGCAACGCGAATATTTTTGTACAAACGGGACGACGTTACTGCCGGAGTTTGGAAATCAAGTGTACTTAAAATGACTGGAAAGTTTTTTTTTCGATATCGCGAGCTCGTTCGCATTCGAACAATACATACTTAAACGTTGCTCGGCGACGACACAGACCTCGCTTTTCGGTATTTCTTTATAACCATACGACTACTACTAGACCAGCTTTTTGTGATAGCTATTTATTTTAGGTTTACTGTACGGACGGATCGTAACGTCAGCCGAGCTGTATGTTTCAGTCGATGAAACGCGTTTGGAAATTTGTGATGAAACACGCGACTTTACGTAAATTGTGTCTTCCTCTCAAACGAGCGATTTTCGACAAAAATTCGGAAAAAAAGTTCTGAAACGGAATAACAAAATCAATGTCGACAGGAACTAGTCTGGCTTATGCACCGATTAAACGAAATTCAGTGACAATCAATTACCACAAATGGTAAGAATGATTTGAATGACGATTCAACACTTTGCGAATGAAATTTACAAGATTTGATGCACTGATTACATTCATGATTTTGCTCACTGTCGTAATGTTAGGATTCGTATATTTATTTGACGCGTCGAGACTTCCACGTGGGAAATGTTTCAAGATAATCTCGATAATTGATGGAGTCATTAGAGCTCATTACCATTTTGTAAGATTATGGTATTTGTGTAAGTGTATATTTATGGATACATATGTGTCCATTGAGAGATGAAAAAGTATTTCGTGTAAAATTATATTGATACTGGTTTCAGGATATATTGAAACATTTCCTATATAGAAGATTGTCACATTTACAGTAAGATATGACAGAAACACTTTCGAAGGATTAATTGTCAAAGTGCATATCTGAAAAATGTCTGCATAGTAAAAACATCAAATAGTTACAAATTAACAAAATTTCTTATTTTGATTCTACAAAACCTGTTCAAAACTCTAAAAAATTAGATTTTTTTAGTTTCACAGGGGTTATTGACACGGTATAATAGGTAAACAAAACAAAGATTCAAAGTAGTAAAGTCATTATTATAAATTATATAAACTCAAAATAAGTTCTATTTATTTATTATTAAATATAATATTGACTTTCCAATGATTAAAAAAGTAACGGTTTTGTAGAAATCGTTACACTTTACTGACTAAAAAAGTAATTTCGTTTTACATTTTAGTTTCTGTAAGAATAAATATAATGCGTTACTCAACAACCCTGTTTTTCAAATCATTACTGTCAAAGATTTTTGCGCTGCAGATCAGATGTGCACTTTGTCGAATCGATATGAAAACAAATCTTAACTTTTGTAGAAATGTTTTCCAGTGTTTCGACTGTCAAAACACTTATATTCGAGACAACGTGTTGGGGGTCTTTGTGTATATTCAGAATGTGTACAATCGAGTTAGTTGACTTAGTCCCGTTTCGTTAACTAATTTGCTAATTTCACGCCGTCTTGTACATTAATTGCTTCGATTTTCTTCGTGCAATCTCGTAACTGATGTTAGTATTAGCGATGCGTGCAGTTTACGAGACGGTTTGTTTGGTCCTCGTTTTAACCTGCGTGGAAATTTTTCGCTTTTCCAAACCCCGTTTGTCTGAATAGAAACACCGTTGTCAACTCAGTAATTTCCCAGACAAAGTTGATGAAAAATATTTTCGAATGTAAGTGAGCATTTCGCTCACGACGCGACTAACGGGTGTTGGAAAAAGTGACCTATTCGTGCGACGATGACTTTTCAACGCGCACCGCTCCAAAGTATTATTATACCGTTTTATTGTATATAGTCTGTATGTGTGTATATGTGTACGAGAAATTATATTATATATACTAAAAGTCTCGGCTTTAAATCAAATGTGATTAGTCGTTCAAACTGCGCAAGAACACAAGAAATATAAATTAAGCCTATAGTTTGTGTTTTGACGATTTCTTTCATCTACATTTTTTACTCGAAAACATACTATAAGGATATAGAGATTTATGGATAGATCGACTATAGGCTTTGACTGTTCAGAAATTACACCGTAATCAAAATATTCCTTCCGTCGTTATCTGACAGCGTAAAATATTTCTAAACTTTTCGCACATGTTTAAACTGCATAAATTATACTGTAAAAAATTGAGTTTTCCAATCCTACTGTAAGATTACAAACTTACTGTAAAATTATAGTAAAATTTGAATGTTGCAGTAAAAACTGGGTTATAAGTATTGTTTACAGTGTATGCGTGGTGTTCAAAATTTGGGAAATTTTTATTAACATTTTGCGCTTTTGAGGACTGATGAATCGCGCACGCGAGAGAGAGTACAATTGTCTAAGCTTGCTGCCTAGATTAAGATAATTCGTATTTTATAGGCGACGCACAAATCGTTTACGGATTTTGACGACGCGACGATTGTATTTGTAGCGAATTTCGTAGCTGAAGGTTTTGTACATTTTTTTGCATATTTCGAGGAATGTTTTTGACGCGATTTTTACCTTTCCGGTAGTTTTCGGAATTTCCGAGTTTTTGGACCAAACGCTTTTTGAAGGCGCACGTTGCAAAAGTAGTCCATTTGGGAACAAAACTGAACGTCGCAGTGCCTTTTAACCCGCCAGCTGCTGTTTTTTACCTTTCGCAAAGCTTCAAAAGTGCCGACGTAAAACGACGAAAGTATTTGTGATGCAAAGTTGATGCAAATATTCCTATACAACGTAAAGCGAATTAATGATAAACAAATGTTTATACGGGATAAATAAGATGCGTGATAGCGAAACGGTTATTGAAGCAGATACACCACGTTTGTGCCATACTCAATGAATTGTAATACAAAATTTAATGACACGTGAAACGATTTGACTGTATAGATCTATTAAGATATATAAATATATATGTTCGTAACTGGGCATATTTATAACATTATTACAATGCAACGTTGTAATCGTGAAATGTGATGCAAATTTTTAAGAGGGTCAAGTGCGTATTTTTTACTTGGATTCTATTTTTGTATGTCTGACATGATTTCTCATTTTTCGATCGTAAAACGTGACAATAATTGTGAATCTGACCAAACCATTTGACAAGCTTTAATATGATTAGATGTAAAACAAATCCGACGGAAAAGCGTGTGCGAAAAAAATATGCGCTTGATATTTTCGTGCGACAATTCGTGTCATCGGTATCGTGAAATGATCGTTGTGTCTTTAAGTATTCGTGTAATTTGACGAAAACTGATTCTGTATCTATGATAATAATTGTTAGCTTTAAGCGAACACTTTAAACGTATATTCTATCAATGAAAGGATTAAGTTATTAGAACTCTAAGTTTTCTATACTTGTGATTCTTGTTGTAATGAGTAAATAATAAAATTATTGTGTACTAAAGTCGCTGGTTGTAATAAATTCGACCCGATTCTCTCGTTTTAACAATTTTATTAAAATGTTCAGTGTCGCGAGGCACACTAAAAACATCATGTTGCAATTGGTCTCACAGACGTACAATCGTAAACAGAAAATATGTATTTCCTCTTTGCATCGACGGATACAGTTTTTAATTGCAGTCAATACTTCTTTCATTCCTCGTTTCACATTCATCGCATAATACGTCGATTTTTGACATTGATTTTCAATTACGATACTTTTTATTTTAATTATTTTATTTTTTAATAAAGCACGTTTTATTTATTTTTCATCGACGATACAGGAAAAATATTTTGCACATTCGAAACTGAACGCGCAAGAAATTATTATTTCGAATTTTATCATAATTCTACATTCACAACAGCCACGCTTGCATTAAGCTAACGTTGAGCGCATCTTACAATTTCACGAGTATCACAATATGAAATTAAAACGTACCCGGGGATAATTGGTCATGAGTTTGCGTCGCTGCGGTTCAAGCGAGTGCCATTATTTATTTGTTTGTTGAATTCATTAATTTTTAGCTGTGACTAAAAAAATATTTTTCAAGTCGTCAGTACATGACGTAGCAATAAACAGACCACATTTACATGATATATCACACATTTTTGTACACGGCGTACAAAAATACGATCGTCTGCCGATTTTTATAATTTAATTAAGTCGTGCGTAGCGAAGAACATCGTTTATATACAATTCATATTCGATTAAAGTATTAAATTAAATCAATTACGCAATTATTAACAAAAGTCTGCAATTCATAACGAGCAACTCTGCAAAAAATATTTTATAGAAACGAATAGAAACGAATTAATATTTAAATAATGAATTCCTTAGCGGAAAGATTCCCAATTCATTACTGGAACTTCAATTCCGTTCTATTCCGATGATTTATCAATGTTTCCAACGACCAATTTTAAATTCTTTAAATGGCATTAAATGGCAATTGGTTAAAATGGCATTTTGAAAAAGTTTACTTTGAATTATTTTACCCATACTTTAAGTTAGAATTCATTAACCTACTTATAGAATTCAAAAACGAAAAATGAATTTCAATAAATTCTAATGAATGCTGAGTTTGGCTAAAAATCCAATTCTTTTTGTTCATTTCTATCAAACATTTTTTGCAGAGAATCGTTGAAGATATTCACTAATTGAAAAATTTATTTTGCTAATAGAATCTTCCATGAATATTCCGACGTTTGGAAATACAATAATTTTTTATCCTTTCAAAGGCAATTTCGGTTCTAGTAAGGAGATTTCTTTTGCAGAAAAACTGTTCTTCTTATTACAAGAATGATTATTCCATCTTTCTTTATTGGAAAATATTGTTCAAGATCTTGACATAAACTATTCGGCTTAGTTTAACATCATTTTACAAAGCGACGCTTGAACAAAAATTCAGTTGTCGAACTACGACAATAGTAGGAATAATAATTATTCCCATTACAATTCCTATATAATTATTATAATCATTTTAATAATATTCAGTAATTCGTAATATGAAGTAGGACGTCGTTGGTAAGTAATACAGTTTAGTCTCTTAAACTTAGCGACGTTCGGAGTAAGTGAGTATTATGTAATAAAATAACAGATTGTTACGTTCATCAAACTTCGTTAATTAAAGCTGGATCGGTGTCGAAGCAGTCATTAACGTGGAGTCATGATAACTCGACAATTTGACGGTAAATAAAGGTTGCGTCTAAAGTCTAAACTTAGAGTCAAAATATGGAAAGTCATAGTTTGAAACCAGCTATTCTGCGATTGGTGAAAAACTCGCGGCATCCACGTAGAAGTCCTGTCTCGCTTAAGTAATTATTAGGAACATGGCGTGGAAGATCCTGCGCTTTAAAACCTAAATTTCATCTTAAAAGTAATGATATGGAGTGTTCAATTTTTATGAGTACAGTGTTTTCTCGCAAAATACCACGTGTCCTGTTTTTATACAGATTAGGGATCAGTGTTTTGCTTTTCACAAAGTAAAGAAATATATTGAATCAATTGGAACAGCATTACAAAAGAGCACCATTTTCACTTTTGGTCGAGAAAATAACTTCTGAACTAAAATGAATCCTGGTAAAACGAAACATATATTCTTTAGATATATTTTAAATATGTTGAAAATTTAATGCAATATATGTTTCATTTTATCAGGGAATTCTACAGTTAACGTTTTTACAGCGTTAGGTCGTACACTCTAAATATTTCATTTTAAAGAGAAGGAGATAAAAAATGTCTTCACTCTTTGAAAACCGTTCGTGGAACAGACTAAAAAATTGTTTAGAGTGTACTATAAAGCGACATGCGAAACATGGTATTTACAACATTAAGTCTCGTAGTTCATATGGATTGCTTAAAATTAGTAACAAAAAAGGAAAATTCTATTGATTGAAGACCGAGTCCTTACAAATAAACCTATAAATAACTCAACAACTATTGTACACGAACAGCATAAAACGACTCGCAATCTCGCATTTTAGCTACCTATAGAGATCCTACCCCATCGGAACAAAACATTCTCTAAACGTTTTAAAGTTTACAAAACGTATATTGGACAAACGTACATTTGACGTATAATAAACGTTTATAAAACGTTTTGCGGTTCTTATTCCGTTAAGGTACTGACAAAAATTGTTTTATAGCTCATGCAGCATGACATACAAACAAAAAGAAGTGTCTTTCTAAGATATTTTCAGTATGCTTTCCTCCGAAACGTCGCGTTATAAAACATGCCGTTTTCAACAGTACTGGTAAAAAATGTTACAAAGAAGGACACTTCGTTTTGTGCTGATGAAGAAACTCATCCAAAAATCGAGTTCGTATGGCACCGTGTTAGCTATATTTCATACATTTGTCTTTTCGCACCTCAAAATTAGATCTATTCAACTGTATTCAAGTCATTCTTTGTCACAATTATTTGTCTGTACGTCATTTCATAGTCCACAAAGTCCTTTCAAAAGAGAAAAAAATCTGTAAATACTCTTTCACCAATCATACCAACACCTCTTCAATGTTGTAAGATAATAATCCTTTACAAATTGTCAAGTTATAACTATTCTTTAAGTTCCATCCACTTTTCTTTCAAAATCAAACATTCACCAAGAACGTCCATATCTGTGTCTACTCTCTAAATTTCAATAAGTGAAAATTCACTTACTTTTCCCTTTTTAAAATTTAGACAGCATTTGTCATTGAACTGCTTCTTCCTCTTACACTGCGAAAAATCCGATGTAAAAATTAACACCTCTTTTCATTTTCATAATGAAAAGTTATAATTAATTTCATTAATTCAGGTGTATATTGTTATTTCAATCTTACAAAGTTGAAATGAAGACTTTAAAGTTATCATGTTAATCATCTTACTCTAAATTTCAATAAGTGAATTTTCACTTACTTTAAATGGATATACACTTATTTAAATAAGTGGACGTTTTGTCACTTATTGAAATTTAGAGAGTTCGATTTTCGATATAAAAGTATTTATCCTTCCAACAAACCTTACATCGACGGATAATCATAGAAATTCTTCTTATCCTTGCAATTCTTTTGTGTCGTATTAAAAATATGAAATTACTGTATAAATTTTACACTAGCGTTAATTTACAGTAAGACGTGTAACATGATTAATACTCGTTACGTTAACACCTCCACTTATTTACATCTTACACCAGAGATTTTCGACAGTGCAGTTCCTCTGATAGCCATATTTGTATCAGTTACGCGTAAACAGGATGTATATACGATTTACATAATCTTCACCGTTACATAATCTTCAGTTTACAGAAATCGTCTGTGAAAACTTCAAAAACTTAAAAAAGTAAAAAAAGACAAAAAGATATTAAACAAAGTCACGAGTATTTGCCCAAACCAGTCTCCCATTTGTCGCAGACAATTGGGTGACTTCAAAACTCCTATTAAACATTACGTAAACATTTTATGTAAACAATGTATGTAAATGTATCAACCCAGCATTTTCAAGAGTCACAAAACAGTATTAGAACATTTTAATCCCATTAAAACCCTTTAAAATAATATTAAAACATGTTAAATGTAAAAACATTTTGAATGAAATACCAGTCGAAAAATTGTTAAATATTGTTCTTTGCCTCTCTAAATTCTCTTGGGAAAGCTTTGCCGATTGACATCGATGTCATCTTTATCATTGTTTATGCATATGCTGGCTATCAGGGTTCCTTTCCTAAATCTCTAATTGATCCTAGAACCTCTCATCCCAGCTTCGCAATCATACACTGCAACCATCTCCAACTCCGTCCTCTCCTGGGTGCGTCGGAGCGGTGTGATAAATAATCCGAGTAAACTATTTACAGTCTCCGCGATGCGCAGGTGAGCGTGGCGCTGCGATCGCTGCCGCTCGTCAGTTCGCCGGCGCCGCTCATTTCGGCGGCCGGCACCTTGGCTACCTGGATCAGCTGCGCTGCTGGGGTCAATCGTTGTTCATGTCCTTGAGCTCCGTGTAGGCGATGCGCTTGTGGTACACATTCGACCTGTCGCCACTCCTCAGCTTGCTGGGCATCGTCGACAGTGGAGGCGCGTAGTAGTGTCGCCTTTTGTACATCACAACCCTGAGGAACAGCAGAATTATTTTAGACTTTCAGTGCATTTTTAGCCAGTGTTAAAATTTTTTATTGAAAAGAATTTTTGGAAGTTTGAGTTTGAATTTTGGATTTTGGGTGTGGCTGAATTTGGAATTAGGTCGTGTTGTTAGATGGATTTTGAAATTCAGATATGGTCAGAATTAGAGTTTGAAATTGGGATTGGTAGATGGATTTTGGGATTCAGATGGGATTCAGATTGTTTAGTTTGAAGTTGGGATTGAAAATGGATTTTTTAAATTCAAATCAAACTTTTGAGTTTGGGTGTCCAGTTGGTATATTTTGGTTTCAGACTTTCATTTTTGGATGTTGAGGAATACTAAGGAGGAGGTATGTCGAAAATGGTAGATTTTGAGTTTGGGATGTGCCATAGTCTCTTGAAGGATGATTTCTTCAGACTTCCAAGTCTCTGTCAACCTCTTTCGATGAGTCTTCATCTGAACCCTGAAGTGGAGAGTTTAGAGGGATTTTGGACACCAAGCATGATGGGAAATAACAGCTAGTCTTCGAATTGTGGAAGTGGGTTTAAAGCGAGCCTTCGACAAATCGCAAATTTCGATGAACGAACAACCAAAGGCAAATTCCTCGACTAAACTTTCCTCACGACTCTTCCAAGACTTTTCAATCCCACTTTCCTCGCATTGCCATGAAATTACCATACGCATCACCCATCCTTGAGGCCGTTTTCCTAAGGGACCAATTACATCCGTGCATAATTGCTCATTAATTCCTGATGACATGCTAGGAAGCATCTATTTTTACACCTACCTATACTAAGAAAACATTCAGTCTGACTGAAATTCAGTTCAATTAATTAAATTATTGTGATAGGAAATGCAGTGGTGTTTTTGCTACTAAATAAAATATTACATTTATTCAACTCGTAATTTAGTTTACATTTAGTTTCCCCAGTTACAAATTCCTATACCTTTTTTGCACAGTCTATAGATAAGGTATCACACTTTCTATCGAATTTTGTCAAAAAAACGTATAAAATGCATTTTTCAAATTAAACGAATTCCGTTTGTAATTACAATAAAAAATTCAATTTAAATTTAAGTTCCTTGATATACTATTTCATTTTACAATTATTTAGATACAAGACAAAGATTTTTCCCCAAAAATTGGATGTCTTTCCTTGATAAAACTCGACGTTTCATTATACCTACCGAGCACTCGCTTTTTCGCAAAGTTCCACACGTATCGCTTTTCGGCGCGTCGCACTTGCCGTGTCACGTGTCTCGCTGGAACCGCGCTTACGTCATCGCGCAAAGTCACCGCGATTCCGCTTACACTCGAGCAAATCAGCGAACGTGATTTGCAGTAATTTCAGTAATTTCAGCTCAACGTTTCGGCACTCGCCATGACTAGCTGTCAGTCGTCGATTTTCGGCGCGAAACGTCGCAAAATGTGACTTTTAGTGGCGCGCGGATGGAAAGTGGAGTTGCGAGATCGGAAATTTACGTTGTGAGGCGGTGGGTGTAATCGCGTTGGCCTCAGATGGGTGTGGGGGGGGGCAGGGGGAGAGGGGGAATGAACGCGCGTGCAATATTACACGAGGCAGGACGCGACGAACCGTAAAACGTTTTTAAGTAAACAAAAGCAACAGCGGCGGCATGCACTGTCAGTCGTAAAAAGCGTTACGTCAGATTTTGACGATTGTATGGTGATTGTGACGATTTCGCGCGAAGGTTCCAGGAGTTCCGCGTGGGGGCGCTCGAGTCAGCTGTATAGGATCTGTTTTTAGTTGTTGAAGCCCGATATCTGAATTGTTTTATCATTTACAGAAAAACGTGAAAATAAATACGTGTACCATACATGTCCCATATGATGTAGCCATTTTAAATGGGGACTATGTACGTTTCAATTCTTTCAATTATTCTTAGGATATCAATTCATCGGAAAAATCTCTATGGAAACCCATAAAAAATGCGCCAGAAATTGCGTAGAGTGGGAATTTCAGTCATTACTTAAAATGAAATTGTTGAATTTCATTTATATTGAAGATGAAATTAGAATATACATTACCATACTTTATGGCAATTCTGACAAGTTCAGTTTCATTAAATAAGAAAAAAATAATAAACAAGTAAATACAATAAAATAAAATAGAATTGGAAAAAATAGAAGTAGCGAATTTTATACTATTCTTCTTACATAGCTATTTATGATTTTTTGATTAAAATTCCATGAAACTGTATGCAATTTCCGTTAAACGTTCCACGGGTTTATTTTCCAATAAAATATTTCCTATGAATTCTGTATGTACAGAAACCAGCGACATTATCTTCGATATAATAAAATGTATCAAGATCGTAAAGAGTTGTCCATGTTAAAGGTCTTTAAAAAATAAAATTACAAAAATTCCCCAAAAAAATATTTATGAATGTTAATTGAATTTTTCCTGTTTAATATTTTACAATTTTAACTACAACTATAGGTAATTATTTTGCATTACATTAAATTATTGGATTTTAAAAAAGACTTTGTAATTAAGTCATAAAAAATCTAATTCCATGAAACGCGTCCACGATCTAATTACCCAGATTTCAAATTCCGATAAAAAACGATCATTGAAAATTCGCACACCGAAAAAACACCATAAAATGTCTCCCAACCGCACCATTTCCTATTTCGCCGGTTTCACGTCGATCTTTTATTATTTTACTTTCGATCTCATTTTTATGCACTGCAATAAATCGCGCTTAGAAAGTAACGATGGAACTGCTCGATTCTGCCCCAAGTTAATAAACCATCTGGCGAATCCCATTTCGTGGATTTAAATCCATGTCAATGGTGCTTTTTTCGCTGTTCGATCATTGCAGTCTCAGAATCAGCTGAAAGGAACAGTAACAATTTCGCGGCGGCAAAAAGTTGTGGCAATTCGACTCCTCTTTTGTTTTCGATTCCCGGAGGCCTCGCTCTGCAGGAACTACTTTCCATTCCGATCTGAAGTATGGATACCTTGAGACTGCTTCATCCAATGTTTTCCGGAGCCACTAAATTTACGCTCTGCAATTTCAAATTTCCACACAAAAAAGTAGAAAAAAAAAATTATGAAAGAACTGCAAAAACGAGACTGTTACTGAAAAACACCATTGAACAAGTTTTATGTCGGAAACTATTCTAGAGTCTGCTCATTTTCAAAGTTACGGTTAAAGATCTCACATCGTTAGAAATCATGAAAACGATCCGCTGTATTAAATGGAATGCGATAAATGTGCAGATATAGTATAAACTATATGGGCGTATGTTCGTCATCACGTTTATCAAAATCGTGTTAGCGAACAAGATAATGCAAATTCCTGAGATAATTAATCGTGTCTATTTTCTTTACAATTACGATAATATTATTTTAAAAGAAAGTGAAGGTATTGACAAAATTACAGATTTATGTAGTGATAATACATTTATGCACATTCGAAAATTAAAATTATGTTTTTACTTAGTTAATTTTTTCCCATCTGCACTAAAACTAAAAATTACAATTATTTTACAAATCAGAGACAATTTCTGTATTAAAATCACAAAAGTCATTTAAATGACACAATAAAACGCTTATTTAAAAATGTTACTTTTCGTAAAAATGTCATCTGTAACAGTAGTTTTTGCAGTTTTTGTATTTTCCGTCGCGTTGGTAGGACTGCGTTGCAATGGTACATGATTGTTATAGTAAAGGAAACGTCAACTTTATTTCTAAACAGTATAAACAATAAGGATCGTAGGACGAGGTAGGGAAGTATTCTCATAGACCACGTCATCCCGGTTCTGGAATACATGCTATCGTCGCTGACGCTCACTCGGATACAATTTCGCGTCGACTTTCTGTTCGGCTGGTCTTTGTCAGGGATTCACATCAATGTACAATTATATTTTACACATGCATCGAGATAGTCCTAGCGCGTTCTGCTGTGACGGTGATTAAGCGCTCCAAAAGAAATAGTTAGCAAACGTGCTGGACAACCTTCTTTCGGGTCGAAAGTCGGGTTCAAAAGTACCACACGTTACAATTTCGAGTTCATGCGCTGATAAAAATCCATGCAAACCACACTAATTAGTATCTCAAAATCGCTGTAAAAATGACATATTAGCACTTGTAGAACTGTGTAAAAGTTTCAAAATCGCAAATGAAAGTGTTTCAGTGGCAAATGTTAGGAAGACATACTCTTTTTGAAGAGATTTAATTATGGAACACTTCTTAATGGCCCTTAATTTATTGAAATATTGTCATTTGTATAAAATATGTTTTGTAATGTCACGTTACTAAACGTTGGTTATAGGTTGCCACTGAAATTTGGTGTAACTTTACTTGGATTTTTGTCAGTGTGCGACATGAGTTAGGTCTGGCTGGGAATGGGACTGATGTGGGATCATCTACACGGGTACATCACACTTTGCTCAACTATAAATTACGTATCACACTTGTTTCGTTCTCTGGCGATAAATACAACATTAGGGAATGGTTGAAGAAGGGCATCCGAGTTAGGGTTACTTATTTGGTACTCAATTTGGACAGTTGGATGAGTCGAGGAATTCGCCAAATTTTCAGCGAATCCGTCCACTTAGCTAGTCTACTTGACGATGCTATTCTTCAACCTTCCAAGAACAACCACGAAGATGAGTGACGCCACTCTACAGCATCAGCATTAAAATTTAAGTATAATTATGATCTGGCGCTACGATGCGATTAATAACAACCGTTTTCGTCAAAAGAGAATGGTCTTTTGGAAATGAAAACAATTGGGCGACGAAATTCCGGAAGTGGTTTGGCAATCGATGACGGGTTTCAAAATTCGATGCATTTCTTGCGGAATTTTGCAATAGTCAGGGTGGCCAGTGGACCGGGAAACCGGAAAAATACCGGGAATTTGAAGCGACAGGGGAAAACCGGGAAATAACCGGGGATTTCATTCTCAAACCGGGAATGTTGAATAATTCCATTTTTATTGAATTTTCGAAAAGAGTCATTTTTTACCGGGAATAGTTTAAGCCCATTGGTGCCAATAGACGAAAACTTTGTTTTCGACATTTTAAATTTCTTAAGACGCGACCTTTGCAAGTAAAGTTGAAACAATTTCCTCCTCATCGAACCTAATTTTACATGAATTCTAAAATTAATTTATTCGACCATTTTTTCTGATTTTGCTTCATTTGTTATAATTTGTTTCTTAAGACAGTTCAAACATTTTTTTCCTACAAAAATTATCATAAATTTTGATGCGCAAAACTGACTTGGAAGTAACCGGGAAAAAGTAATACTTTTGACCGAAAAAACCGGGGAATAACCAGAAATTCGAAGAAGGTTTCAGACTGGCCACGCTGAATAGGTTTCGACTGATGGAAGAATGTGAAATATTACGGGAATATTACAAAATTACTCGACGTTTATTCCAATCTTTTTGGACTTTGAAGCGATTGTGGAAGAGAAAAGAAAAACAGAGAAAAAATGTTCTCCGGAGCAAAACCGAGAATAATAACAATTGAATAATCAACATAATATTCTCTAAATAATTGCAAATCGTAAACTTTTTCCGGTGTACGATACAAAAATCTAACGGAAAGTTTTGCTTGATACTATACAATTTTGCATCACATACATTATACATGTGTAACTGTATACTCTGATATAAATACATAATTGACATCATGCAAAAGCGAATCGCATTCCGTAAAGAAAATTGTTTTCATTACATATCACTTCGCAAAAAGTCCATAAAAGCTCATATCGTCCCAAAATGTCGAAACCCCTTGAAGGTCATAAGGTCATCGAGCCACTTACGGAATCGCCACTCAATTCCAAGTCTCAACATCCGACTCAGTTAAAGCTACTCGTAATACTTGGGCATCCAACATCGCACTGTTCGCGGGGAATATTGTCTATGACTAGATGAATGCGAAAATCTGTATGTTTACGTCAATCGAACCTACTTCTTCACTTCATGTTATCTACCTCGCGACAGTTGCTATTTACAAAAAGAGTTCGAAGGACTCTGTCGTTTCTGCCGCAAAGTCCCTCGTTATAATATTCTATATTAATCTTACTAATTGTAGCATGGTATTTATAGTAGTAATAGTAAACATTAATTAGCTATCATAATAGTAGTAATAGTAATCAATAATAATCATCAATAATAGTAATAATACTATCTCCAGCACTCCAGCGTTCACCAAAACCTCTCCGCGAGGCAAAGTAAAAGCTTTCCTGGTTGGAATTAAAAAAAAAGAAAAACTAAATTGGGCAAGGATGCATTCGTTGTCGAATTCGCAGTGTCGGTAAACTTAGTAACTCATCAAAAATCCATTTGGTCCGATTGATGAATGGAATGGGATGAAATGGAATGGGGTAGAAATGCACCTCTGCCTGCGACAATCACCTATTAAATCCCACGAAATATTTTACAAATAATCATATTGATCAGTACCCCAATGTCATAAGTTGTATTTATTATTTCACTCAATTTAGTCCAAAATATTCACATAAATCATACTTCAAAATCTCGCTATTTTAAATATCACTTTCGAATTCATCAAATATAATCGGAAACCATCACAGACAAAGTTGGGTTCGTCTACATTAACTTTGGAAGACTTCAATCGGACCGAATGCGTTCTTCGCTGAGTTTCAATGCTTAGTCGCGAAACGGCTCGTAAACGTGTTTGCAATCGAGTGGAAAGAGCTCGATAAGTCGTGAGTTGGTGCTCCGATTGCTCCTGCAGCGTGAACGTTGCTGCAACGTTGCAGCCCGGTTAATTGGATTGTCCTAAATGAGAATCGTGACGCGAATCGAGGATGGCGGCGAAAGCGAGCGGACATCCCAGTTCGTGTCGCTGCACCCACGTGTCACGTGTCCAGCGGAAGTACGAAAGTGCCGATTTGCGCCGGCGGTTCGCATCCTCGGTTCGCCGAATAAATAGCGCTTGATGGGCCGAAGAAGGTGAAAGAAAAGGCGGGCAGCCGGGGTCGACCAGCGACGCCGCGGTCCGCTCCGACGAGGGCAATTGCAAGGCTCGCTCGAGAATTGGCGATTGTCGAAAGAAATGCTCGGCCAGTTCGAAGGGAAACGCTCGTCTGGGGAGTGATGACACGGGACCGGGGAGGGGGAGGTCGGAATAGGTGTCGCGTCGGGAAGACGCTCCTTCGGTCGGAATTCTGCTAACGGGCCGGTCGGATATCTGAAACATGGAAAGAGAATCATTTAAGATGAAATTCCGAGGTTTTGTTCAAGTGGAGTTAATCGTTGGAATTAGAGATCTTTATTTGATATCGATCTGGTGTCGAGATACTTAAATTGTAAATAGTAAAGTGATAAGATTCCTGAGATAGGTAGACTCAATTATCATTTCTATGAATGTATCGAATGTGTAAATTTGTTTCAAACTACGAACCAATATAATTTAAAAAGAATAAAACTAAGGAAACTAACAAAATTAACAAAACTAACAAAACTAGACAAAAAGAACTTTGCTAGCTTCAGAATTAGCAAAATGAACGCTTTCCAATATCAAAACCATTTCAGGAATTCACTGTATATAGTACTTGGACTCACACAATAAAAACGAGGAAACATTCCTAGATTCCTCCTACTTAAGTGTAGCCACTCAACATACTTTACAATTTTTACTCTTTTTATTTTTAAACATGAACCTTCTTCAAATGTCTTTGCAACTCCCTATCTTCATATTTTTTATTTTCATGTCTAGCCAGGAGTTGAAAAAATCTGTCTGGTCCCTCAACTTGTACTGACCTCACCCTATAAATCCTGCGGCTGTCGTGATGATAAGGGCAAGAATGCCGGTCAGAATTTGACCGGCGCTGGACATGACCGGCTGCGAACTGCCCGAAGTCAAGGTCATCACGTCGCTCGGCACAAAGTGGTCCTCGGCGGTGAGCCGCTCGGAGTACTTGTTCAGCAGGTCCAACACCAGGCCGTTGCTCCATCCGAATCCCAGCTGCACCTCGTACTCGCCGCCTCCGCCGTGCCCCCCTGACACTGTCGCGTCATACTGCAAACCGTGTGACGTTAGTCAAGTTATGCCGACGAATCTTTAATTCATCGAGCAGCTTCCCCGGAGACGACTTCTTACATTGACGGATGAATATTGATCGGACATAAATCCGCCGGCGTTAATATTTATCGCGAATTAACATTAATATGCGATGTTATGTCACTGAGTGCTGTGCAGGATGATACGGTGAGCTCAGACTGCTTGACTAGAGCGAAACTTGAGCGGAAGAGTTTGTTTGGAAAATGAGGGAGAAGTTTTGAAAGCTGTTGTATCCAGGAGATCTTTTGAGATTTTTTAATATGAAGAGGAAAATTGATCTATAGACTCAGCAAGATCAGCAGAAGATCTACAGATCTACTTTCAGCATTGAGTATGATTTGATGAGGCAATTTATATTGTGGCTAGATGAGTAAGCTGGAAATTTAGATGGAGCTTCAAAACATGATCCTCTCATAGGTTCAGTCTCAACAATCTAATGAGTCTCTCAAGGCAATGTAAGCGAACCCGTCACCTGAATCGTAAACTACTAGAAGTCAGATGGAGATGGCTTAGTGATTATTCTCAACGATGGTTTACCTTCTCAAACATGCCGTGCGTTTCATTGAACGCCTTGTAGTTACTCCTAACCCATCTCTCGCTCAATTCATACGCCAACTTTTGCGCCCAAGGGTCCTTGGTATTATCCAGCGAGTATATCACAAAGTATTGCAATGGAGGCCACGCATTAGGGTAGTCCCACTGTTCTCCTGAGTGCTCCAAGGTTGCCGGAATCCCGCCAAAGTTCAGCATGATTTGCGTTTTCTCGAGGTACTTGAGCACCTTTGACACGTACATTTCCCGCTGAGTCTTGTCGTAACAACCAGCCCAAAGGGGCAAGATGTTGGTTGGGTAGAAGTAATCCCGCTTGATGTCGTTGAGGATGTCGTAGTCCAACCAAGCGCCTACCTCGTCGTGCCAAAGAACAGCGGTGACGGCCTTGAGCCAGCTCTCCGCGCGTTTGTTGTAGTAGCTGACCTTGGTCTCGTTGCCTAGAATCTTCGAGTATTTACCCAGGAGCTTCGCGTTTTTGTAGATGATGGAGTTGAGGTCCACAGGGATGATGTACCGAGTCTTCAGGTTGGTCAGGTTTCCTAAAATCCGGTGTCAATAGCATAATTTAGGAAATCAGTGGCGGTCAAATAGTGGCTTTATTGACCTACCTTTGTTAGTACCTTCGAAGATAAACCACCGGCTGGAAAAGTCCCAGCCAGTTTCCGCCGCCGTTTTCAGTTCGTTGTAGTAGTTGTCCTTCTCTTCAGGGGACCGGAAGCTCTGACTCGTTAAGAAATCCTCCCTGCAAACAACGACAGACTCGTTGAATCAATCGAACGGTTAGAAAACAATTCTTCTACCCTCCAATCCAGGAATCCAGCCAAACAATCACCTGTAGGATTCCGGTCGGGGCCCGGTGGACTCCTCGTAGTACCTCGCCAGCGTGTACTTGGCCCCGTCCATCTCCACCTGCACCGTCCTCTTAGTCATCCAGAACTCAAACTCCTTCTCCAGCAGCCAGAAGTTCTCCCTGAGCCACTCAAAGTCTCCGGTGGCGTTGAGGTACTCTTCCACCATCGGAATCAGCATAGGTGGCTGGGACCTTTGTTCGTAGTAGATCCGACCTCCGTTCGGGATGAAGCCAATCCTGTCGACGATGGAGACAAAGTTCGACAACATGCCCTTTACAGTGGAGTACATCTCCGACAGCAGCAGACCCTTGATGATCCAGTACGAGTCCCAGTAGTAGAACTCGCGGAACCTACCCCCGGGGACTATCACCGGGTTGGGCACATAGATGATGGAGTACAGTTCGGTATTGTCCCTGACGTGGTTGGTCATTTTACGTCCCAGCTGCTTCCAGATGGAGTTAAGGTCGTACGCGAACTGGCGCAGGTCCTTGTCGTGGATGGTGTGCATGAATTTCGGGTCGGGCTTCCAATCCGCGGGTACCCACTCTTCGAACTCGGAGCCTTCGGGGTCGAAAGCCTGCGCGATGAAGTCCTCGATATCACTACGAGTTGGAGCGTGGTCCGTCTCGTTCATCATCGCCCTAAACAGAGCCAGGGTGACGTTGGGCGGATGCTTCATCTTCATGTCGACAAACGTCTTGGAGTCCTTGTAAATGGAGGCCATCTGGACCGTGTGTAGTAGCTCCCCGTGACAGTAGATCTCACTAGAAATGGAATGGGAATTGCACGATGGTATTGGCTGAGAGACGTCGGTCGGGTTGAAATTTTGATGGTAGCTATTGTTGGGGTCTTGATGAGTGTGATCGGTGTCGGTCGGGACGGAGTCACGCGCGTAACGGGGCTGCTTTTTGCCGGTCAGCCAATGCGGCTGGCCTTGCGCCATGCGGCCTTGGCTTTCTAGGCGCGAGACCTTTGACTTTGGGTTCCGGCAACGCCTAGTGACTTTTTGCTGGGGAGGAGGAGGGCAACAAATGGGTGGTTGGAGGCTTGGCTGAATGTGGCTAGATGTTGGGAGGGTGAAGTGAGGGGGTGATGTAGGATTACCAACCAAGGGAAACAAAAGAGATAGCGTAATAAAAATTGCCTATCTTCTTTTGTCCTCCTTTGACGTCATCGTAAGCCAAGAAAGATGGCAAATTGGGGTCTTGAAGTCAAATTGAGTACGGTTAGGGCGTGGACGAAAAGTGGTTGAAGTACACATAGTTGAAGTTTAAGTTTACCCAAAATTGAGTTAGATGAGTGACGTTGACAAGATGTAGGTGTATACAAGAAAATATATTAAAAATAGTATTAAACAAAATTACTATTTGTTTGTGAAAACAAATAGTAGTTTTGAGAAATGTGGGCTCATCTTACCATAACTGTGATATTTATGAGATTTTATTTTTCATTGTGGTGAACTGCGTTCTCCACAAGCTACAGAGTTGACGATTAATTTTTTGTGAATAACAGATAAAAATATCTTCTCAGTCCAGAGTTATCATTTTGACCTCGAAAGATTGTCTTTCCCGGAACTTGAAAAAATTCATCTTTAAGTAGAAGTAACTGTGACTTGAAATTTTTTGCACATAGCGATTGTTTACATTCGTCTAATGGTACATTCACCTCTTCACTTCAACCTTACCATTCGTTCCATACAATACATTCCACCATACATTCCATCTAACATATCATTTCTATTTGGACTCTTCCACTCCATCTAAAACTGTATTCCTGAATCATCCTAAATAGCCATTTTCATTTTGATTGATTTGCTGTCAAAGCGAGAAACCTTTCTAGAAAAAATCTCTCTTCATATTAGGTATCCCTTATTTCAAGAATATTTTTTTTCATTTAATACTCATCTCATATCATTCATTTGCGATAATTAGACCTCTGCTTTATTTGGTTTTCTTTTATTTGGTGTTATTTTAATATTTCTTATACAAACTAATTGTTTTCAATAAAAGTCATTTTAAAAAAATCTCAATTTTAAATCGGTGCAATGTTAACCACGTGATACTGTAGGATCTCCCTACAAGTGAGATTCGCGACTTTTGCCGTCAAAACAATCGACGCGTGATAACGAAACCGCGAGGCGGGTGCATTTTCGCGAAGCTGGCGTCTGCTAACTGACACAGATTGTTTCGCAATCGGTCATTTTTATCTCGGGCGATAAAAAAATCATACGGAATAGGATCAAGGCCCGAATTATTGACTCGAAGTGAGCAAACCAATCGGACCGATTTCAACGACAATACGCAACAATAAATTTTAACGAGCTTTTTCGAGTGATTCCAACAGCAAGAAGTTTCATCCGTTGAAATCGGTCAATAGATTTAAGCGAAGATAATGAGGATAGTAACTGATTGACAAATAAGACATTTTTTGTGATATAAAAAGCCGATTCGATATTGATTGGCGAAGAGAAAACTGAAATATTGTTCGAATTAAATAACTCACATTCGGAGATAAGAGTATGTAAAACTGTGCAATGTTGTGCAAATTTCTTTCCCAATCAGAAAAATTAGGCAATTTTTGCGCAATACAGCAGTATTTTATAAATATTTTTCTGGTAGGGTTTCTACCGTACTCGGTTTTAAACGAAGATAGTCTTTAAATGATGTTCTCCTAATGGGAAAAAAAGTGCATTTTCCACGTGTATCTCTGCAGAATTTTTGGCAGCCGCCAGAGAATGTGAATAATCTCGCTCGTAAGTCGAAGCGACGACGAGACCGAAATGCCAGCCGAAAAATTAGCTTCCATCAGTTTGGCGAATCGAGTGTATCATAAATTTCTCCCACTTTTCTCATTTTTCCACTGCATTATCATAAATACACGTGCGGCAATTATTCAACGCATGTCTAATTATTTTTCGCCAAAAAATCTTCGATTTTTTGCCGATAACGATGATCCGTAAATCATCGTTATCGTCGCTCATAATAATTTGTCGCCCGATGGTTATACCGGTTTTTCACTGTACGTCGTACGGTGAAAATTGTCGACCGACAAAAATTCCGTCGTGACAAAACTGTTTGACTTAGATAATGCCGCATATCCTTGAGCAATACAGAAGAAAAGTGCTATAAACAAGGTTTTCTTCGCGCGTTATCGACAGGTGCGCGCGCGCGTCTTAATAAACTTAATAACGGAGATAAAAAGTGGAGTAAAAATGCGCGCTGAAAATGCGTATTGCGACATTGTTTGACGCGAATTTCGAAGGGTTTCCGCTCGAGCGATGCACTTTCTTGAACATTTCCTAATGCGAACTGGCAGCATTATTCGTATGAATCAGTTCGTAAAACAATCGATTTGTAAAACCTTGTGAAACATCGGTATGAATTGTTATTCACTTTGTAAAGGTAATCATTTTGCGAATGAAATCGTAAAAAACAGAGGCGCCACCTCGCGGGAAAAGTGCGAATTTGCAGGGTCGAAGAGATATGGATATTTTTTTATTTTCATGCGATTGTTACTGTTATTGTTAATATTCTTCAATACTTTGATAACGTCAACAGTTTACGTCATTGAAAACAACACAATTGATAATAAAAAACTCGTTTTGTCAATTCTAACGATTTTTAGCAATTTCCTACATTTCTTTTGCTAGTGCGCATTATAAGCTGTTATAATGCATATTAACTAAAAAAACTGGTTATTCGAACAATTTTCAAAAGTTTACGAAATTCGCATTTCATCAATATTAACTTTTTCGTCACATATCGTCACATATTGTAACTTTGACAATATATGTCGCAACTTTTGAGAATTCAATTTTTTTCAAATGCAAAATTTACGATAAAAAATGTTTATATTAGACAAAAATTATATTTTCTCTAAATAAAAGGATGAAATTTCCCTTTCGTTATCAGAAAGAATGCATTCCTCTTGCCCCAAGAGGAATGTTTTCATAAGGAAAATGCCAGTGCGACAATTGGAATCGTTTTCAGAACGACGTTTGAGTTACCGATTAACTTTTTTCAAAACATGTAATGCACATATTCATTGCGAGTAATTGCCGAGAGACAATTGCCGCTCGTTATTCATAAATCGTCGCGAGGTTTTATCTGTTCTCCGGAGATATGCCTCGGACATGGATCATCTTATCAGTTCGATACGTCTAGCTTTACGTCGCGTTTCTTGTTTCAATCGACTATGCATTTCATGCGCGCTGTCGGCGAGAAGGCTAACATTTTTATTTATTTATGCGCGCAATGCCAATAAAGTGTTCGCCGCGGCGATTTCAGCAACGTGCGATTTCCTCCAATTATAAACTTAAGGAGTTTCCGGCATGAACTCCTTAAAAATGAGAATGTTTAAAAAAACATTTTTGTTGTAAAGAAACCTTGTAAATTAATTTGTTATGTTTTGTTTAAATTATATTTGCATGATGGAAAATACGTATCATTTTTCCTTTCGGTTTTAGTATAGTGTGGGTTCTTTGTTTCAAAAAGGCTTTCTGCAAGATATTTGCTCAAATGCATCATAAGACAGATTATATCGGAACCTCCTTAAGCATTCAACACCGGAGACACCAATAAACCGACGCAACCGAATTAATCTTTCGTAATCGAGTATGCGTTGTTTGTTAGCGCTGGGAAAAGTCAGCTGGATCAACGGTTCATTATCACAAGAAGTGGCCTGTCAAGTTGCGAACTGCAGAAATGAGTGTCGAGTTTGACAAATTAAATGTGGACGTAAATTTATTGCTAATTGTTTCAATTCAAGCCGAAAAAACATTTTTAGAGCAATTCTGAGTTATTTTAGAATTGCTTTTTTAGACAATGGTTTATGTTTCATTGAACGAGATTGTTCTATGAAAATATGAGATAAGGTAGAAACGCTTTCGACAAGTGAATTGTTAGAGAGACGTAAATGGGACTGTTTATCTGGGGAACGGAAGATTATGAAAGCATAACGGTTATTATTAGGATTAACAATGCAATGTTGATATCTGGATGCAAAAAAGGTATAAATTGAAAAATGTGTTTACGTTACAAAAACGTTTTGGTTTATGTTAATATTATTGCACAATTTTTGTGTTTAGAATTAAAATGCGAATAAAGAATACGTTTATTTAATTGTGATTCATGAAGTTTGGTATTTTTCTGAACTGTTTTCATTTTTTTATAAAATGGCAGTTTAAATGAATACAAATTTAGCATTAGTTGGGTGATAGAAAATGAACAATCCTTTTGAAACAAATTTTTGCGTAATAATGAAATACATGTAAAAGAAAGAAATACGTGTAAAAAAACGAAATACATGACTTACTGTCAAAGTTTTGAAATTAAATTGTCAGTAACATGACTATGACATTTTTTGGTGTTGAATATAATTTG
This sequence comes from Ceratoteleas bidentatus, assembly GCA_022817645.1. Classification (NCBI taxonomy): domain Eukaryota; kingdom Metazoa; phylum Arthropoda; class Insecta; order Hymenoptera; family Scelionidae; genus Ceratoteleas; species Ceratoteleas bidentatus. The sequence goes on from JABFPB010000602.1 coordinate 28,791, forward strand.
ACCTATTTCCTACTAGGTATTAATTGTATAATTGAAACTACTGGAAAAAGGACCCTATATCAAAATTGTTATACAAGTGTATTTAAAAACATTTAATAAATAGTTATTACAAAAAGTTTATACAAAATTACGTATACTAATGTTTTTTGTATAGATGTTTATACAATATATTCCAGATTACAAGAAACACTCATAAAATACGGAATTACTCGATTATATAACTCTTCAGCTCGCAATTCTAATTTAAATGACCTTTTTCAAATTATGTATGTAAAAGAATGTTTTAAAAACGAACATAGTATTACTGGTACGTCTTATTGCGGACAAAGTAATTTTTCAGTAGTAAAATCATTTTAATATTCATTTTAATAGCAAAACCATAGCAAGTTCCAAAACATGAGGGAATTATTGGAATCACACCTATACATGCCAAACATGCTAAAGGTAAGATTCCAAATTTAAAATGTTCACAAATTATTAATTAGCACTACAGATGTTTTACTTAACTTTTCTTGAAATCCTATGCTTTCCTAATAATATAAAACTTATTAAGTCACTTTATTTATTTGACTTAGTCTACTAACACTAACATTTTTCAATTAATAATTTAATTCCCGTAACTAACTACTTAGAACATCCAACTTAAAATTTAGTTGCCTCTCCTGTACTTTAGCAAGTACCAACTTTAGTTGACACAACTAACTCTACAAAGAATAAGTTACAACTGTCATTATTCAACGGAAATTAATACTGTTTTCGTATTCCGTTATCAAAAAGTAGATTCCCGATTTCAAGTGTTTACAAATTTCAATGCTTGTGTTGAAAAGTTTCATTGAAGTTGTGTGAAAAGTTTCCGTATTATGAAAATATTATTCCAAACATCCCAAGACAATAAGTTCAACAAGTTATAACAATAACTAGATAAGACTATCAAACCCAACAATTTATCATACATTACTGTACGATAATATATGACACAATATAATTATATTATGTATCCCACTCCACTCGTCAAAATCCAGTGGAATCCAGTCTCTCCAGTCCAATGTCCCCAGTCGGAAACGACATCTACTATCTTCACTGAGAAAAAATCAGGTAGTCATAACAAAGCCAACTCGCTGATTTCAGATCCAACTATTTTCTTCCAGTTCTGAGTCCAGATTCCATTAGGAATAGACTGGTTGAACCTAAAATCAACCAGCCTGATTATGATAACCAGACACTCTAGTTCTTTTAACCAACCTAAATTTTGAGAAAAACCACTTGTAATAACCAGATCTCTAGATCTAGTCAATGTCTTGAGTTGTCTTATTAGTTCAACGAACCAGGAAAAGTTTAAATCAACCAATGCATTTGTTGTCTCTAATATTTTTCCCTTCAACGAACCAGGAAAAGTTGGGTAAATCAACCAATGCATTTTTTGTCTCTAATATTTTTCCCTCTCTTCAAAACCTAGCAGAATGTTGCAGAAGGCAGACCAATGTCCCGACACTCCAGGGACACTTTGCGTTTGCCGGTCACGAAATTTTCCAATGTCCCCAATCGATACGGAAACGTGCAAAGTACTCAACAGGCGCGCGTCACGCGATACGCCACAGTGGAAACGAACAAAGGCAATAACTGTCGTAAAGTAAGGGCTTGGGCTTGATGAGTGACTTACCTTGGACAAGGGGGTGGTTTGGTCTTCTGCGCGGCGTCGTCGGCCCAGGCCCGGCCGGCCACGTAGAATTGCAGGAGAAGCAACGTTGCGAGCAGGTGCCTCGCGAGCAGTGCCATTTTCAAGGCGACGGACTGCTCGACCAATTCGATCTCTCCTCTCTTTCTCTCTCTCTCTCTCCCGTAATCTCAGTTAATGCAAACGCCGCGGCTGTTCGGCGCAACGATCAACGCGCGATTTCGTTGTCGCACTGAACACTCGCGACTCGCTCTACAAATATCTATAGTTAGTTATTTACAGGCGTGTGGACGTATGTACAAAAAGCGCCGGCAAAATTGTGCCTAATCGCCCGCACGCGGCCGTCTTTTGTCCTCTCTCTCGCTCCCTCCGCTCTCTCAATCTCAATCTCGTCTCCGAGGTTTCTCGCTTTTGCGGGCTTTGCGACCGAATTGAGTCTCGTTGTCGGAGTGATTGGTTTTTGTCGTTTTTTGGATTTTGTCGGTTCGGTTTCTGGATTTTGTGAGACGTGAGGATGAGACGTCGGAAGATCGCGAGTCCTTACTTTTTGCCGATCAGTCGGGGATGCGGGCCTGAGGTCTTGCGAAGCCTGCGAGACGGTCTCAGCTCCAGCAGCAATGCCGCGTCATCCCTGCAAGCAAAGGGGTAATGGTTAGTTGGGGATTTTAGCAAGGAGATTGTTGTTTGGAATTTTTTTAACTGAAATCAGGTTTTTTAAAGGAAAGCTGGTTTTGTTCTTAAAGAAAACCTGGTTTCTTTCTTAAATAACGACGTGGTTTCTTACCCTATAAATTCCAAAAAGTTAAAAAAAAGTGCATTTAATAAATGAAAATGAAATGCACTTATTAAGAAGTGCATATACATTTTTTTAAGAGCACGATTTTTATTTTAGAATAGGTGAATAAAACTTATTGAAATATAGAGAATAATTGAAACCGAGAAATTTTTTGAGGGATTTGATTGGATGAACCAAATCTTTGATTGTAACCAAGGCTATCCATTGCGAACAAAACTAAAGAGTTTGGTTTTGTTCGTAAGTTTTGTTCGCACAGAACTAATTCATAGAATTAAATTAATGATTAATTAATTTAACTGAGTGAATCAATTTATTTATAAATTAATCTTATGTTGGATTTTATCATAAAATTCTAATTCTAATAATGGAATTAAATTGCAAGCAGAATTATAGTTCATTTATAAGTATAATTTACAACTAAATTATATTACTGAATAAATTACATTGTCTATCAAAAATGTTTTGACGACATAAATAGTTGAAAATTTGGTTTAATCAACAACATATTGGTTAATTCCAGAAAATTTTAGTTCATTTTTAGTTAACTGAACATTTGATTGGTATAACCCAATCTCTTGATAACTTAACCAATTGTATTTTAACTAAATACATTATTTTGAATGATATTTTACAAAATAATTAGCAATTTCTTTCATAGTGCAGAATGTTTCCTATTATTTTATGAAATGTTGATTTTTTAACTATGTCTTAAACTGCAAAAACAAGTGTTCTTCAGAGAACACTTCTGTCGCATTTTGAGAACACTTAAGAGTGTTCCAATGTTATTCTTATAGGAGAACACTTAAAGTGTTCTTACGAGAACACTTTGAAAAATTTGTTTTTGCGGTGTACGACTGCAAAACAACTTATTTATTTAACCTATTTAAAGATGTTTAAAAATGGCATGTATGTGTGATGGCTATTTCTTGTCATTTCTATGGTTATATTCTGATAAAAAATATTTTTGATATTTCAATGAACGTTTAAATTTTAACTCTTCGTTTCCAATGTTTTGGTCTAAAAAACAGTTTTTCCAAATGTAGTTATAATTAGGTTAACGCATTTAGTATCGTTAACAACATTCGATCTGTTAAAATTCACAGAATTCAATGCTGATTTCACCTAGCCTCGAAGTAAAATCAGCATAAACATGTCAACATTGAGTGACACGGTAAAGTTTAACACAAACAGCTTTTTCTTGCACAAAATGTCTCATTCCTCCAACGCTCTATTTCCGGATATTTAATTTATTCAACTGTCAAACGTTTTCAAACACTTCATCTATGGTATCGCAAAAACACGTTCTGATCCATCTCTAAAAATTTCTTTTCAGAACAAATGTTATGAGCTTCTTTCAGAATAAATTGTCACTTTTCTCCTCTCAATTTCGACATTCCCTGCAAAAAATAAGAAAATAGAAAGTAATTAAAATTCTAAATTTCCTATTGACTTTTTTAAAATTAGTAATTCGGCAATTAAATATGGAATTTCTGTTAATAGATTTGTATTGCAATTATTTTGACATTTCATGGTTAACTCTATTTCGCACAAAAAATAAGGACTATTTCCCGAAATACAAAGAATTAGAGAACAATAAAAAGCAATACAAAAAAATATAAAAATATTCGTAGACATTCAAAACTGTCTATTACTTTTCATTTCTTTCTATTGAATTTTCTTATTACTTATTTTTTGCAGGGTTGTCACTAATTTCCAAAATTTTACAATCAACTTTTTCTTACAGAACTTCTTTTAACTAAATTTCAAAAATCACAATTTCAAAATTTGGCAACTCTCCAAAGCTTCCAAAAATCTCTAAACCAAGGCTGAAATTCCCCATCAAAATTGGTTCCTCCCACTTCCGCAAAGCCCATCGAAAAGGTCGACCGAATTGAGACCACTCAGCCGCCGGTCGAAAAATTTCGCGACGAACCGACGGTTCTATTCACGGATCTCAATGAGAGATCCTCTCTATATCTTTGTCGCAATTCCGACGTAAAAATAGTTCGCGTACGCTTGAATTGTCGGTCTTGCGAAAGGGCGCGCGTGGACCTTGCGACCACTGTCGATCGCCGATTAACACAGAAGGCGCGCGGTTTACAATCTTCAAAACGTTTTTACGAAGTGTCCAGATATATCGTATTTTCACACTTTTATATCAAATAATACTTCATATCAAACTAATTTCATATCAAACAGTACTTTCATATCAAAAAATAAGTGACTTCAAAAGTGTTAAAAAATGAAACACTAAGTGTTTTTCGCACTACTCAAGATAGGATTATTGAAAACAGATATAAATGTTTTGAAGTTCGATTCACATCGTAACGCCATTATGATTTATGTACACTAAATTTACTAAATAACTTTGCAAAATGACAAATGTGTACTAAAATGATTATACGCGCATTAGTCATCCACGCGCAACATATACGCTTATAATGTATATGCTGATAACATAATGCATGTATTTGTTTCGTGTCGACTGCGAAGCTTCTAATAAGTTTGGTCAAGTTCTTAGATTTGCTTAAATGCGCAATAGTGCTGTCAACCGTTTCGCAATGTTTAGGAAATATTAACTTGAACATTTTTTGCTGAATTTGGTTCAAACTTCAACATGTTTGAGCTGTAGAGATGGTAATTATTTTATTAAGACAAATAAATCTTAAATTTTATTTAGTAAATTTTATAATTAAACAGTAAAATTTCTGTTCATACACTTCGTATAAAAATTAAGAGGATACTTCAAATTTTTCGAAAAATGCCTGCATTCCCAAGTTATCTAGTCAGTTTTCAGAAAACCACTTTAAATAAAGTCGGAACAACTTTAATTAAGGTAGTTTATTAACCATTCAATTCTTGGCTTTTCAATCGAGTTATCCAAATGATTGAAATTTTGAATCTCGTCAAAAGTCGTTTAATTTTTCATATCTTTAATGCAAGAAAATTGTTTAACCTTTACTACGATGTTTTTAAGAAAGAAAATTTTAATAACAAAATCTCCATCGATTGTTGTATAAAATTGACATATTTTATACCTTTATACACGATTTTATACCTTTACTTTCTAGTGACTTTTGCGCCCTCTGGATAAATATCTTCGATCATTCGAATAATATCTTCACTGTTAAAAATGTTGCAATGTAGGAAAGAAAATTGCGTCGAGTCAAAGCAAATTTGCTTTGACTGAACGTAAATTGTTTTGCCTGAATGCAAATATTCTTGCTTCAGTGCAACATTTTTAAGAGTGCTTGAAAAGTTAAAATTGGAACGTTTAGTAAGCTCCATTCAGTCACGTTATTCTAATGAAAACTGACAAGAATATTTGACTCTAAAAAATTCGCATTTGTCGCAAGTGTTTTTTTATTTCCCTCTAATTTTTGTAGTTTCTTGGTTTTCTCCAAAATTTTCGTAAAATATTCTTAAAGAAAAATGTGTAATAAAAAATCAATTTTTTTATACGATATTATAGCAAATTAAATTTTGTTTTAATTTACGGTAATATTACGATCAATTTTATCGTAATATTGCAGTATATAAATATTCCGGTAATGTTACAGTAAATATTCCGGTAATATTACAGTACATTTTATTGTAATATTACAGTGCTTACAGTACTATAATTTTACAGCACATATGCATTCGTTTTTTATTTTAATTTTACATCGTCATTTTTCGGGCGCATATTCATTCGAAAAAAAAGCCGTAGATTTGACGCTCGGCGGAAGTGGCCGTCAGT
>JABFPB010000603.1:0-34975 GCA_022817645.1 Ceratoteleas bidentatus
TAATAAATTAATTAAAAAATCTTTAACTAAATGTCTGTTGTTTGTTAAAAATAGTATGTACTGGTTTCCAGATTTCTAAACATTTTTGTCTAATTACTAGAAGTGAAAAAAGTAGTTGCATTTCCCACTATTGGGAAAAGTGGTCAATTCGCTGACATTTGGAAAAACTAAACCCCTTTTCCACATGTCTTCACACCGGACTATCCTAAAGAAACATCTCCCGATGTCCGAAAATTCTCCGGAAATTCTCCGGAGAATCTTAATTTTTTCATATAGAATACATATTGCAATAAAAATACCATCCCCTTTTAATTTGCTCTCAAAGCCTCAACAATTTGCAATATCCCAGATAGAAAAATATTGCAAACTTTGTACAAACTTTACACAATCATGTTTGCCTGCACGATTTTTTATTTGGATACTAAGAACTTTCCACAAACTTTGTGCAAATTTTACGCAAACATGTTGTCTGCACGTTTTTCTAGAGATAAAACTTCATCTCGCAACAGAATTCCAACAGTAGAATCCCAATGCGATTCTTAGAAGGACGATGAAGGACTAATTTATAATTTATTGTGACTTCCAGTGAACCGTTACTAATTCTAAAGCTTAAATTACAGTATTTGATACTTGCTTAGTCGCAACCAGCGCACTAATTGGGTAGCATAGCAAGTCCGTTCGGTTGCATTGCACCAGATAAAGTGAATGGGCAAAATGATAAAGACGGCCATTGATTGTAACGCCATTTCATGCCACATCAGTTGGCGTTATAATTGCCGCAATGAGGTCAACCGTTGGTGCCACTGCTTTCCTTGGCAACTCTGTTCGCCGTTCCCCGCACTGTCTCAAAATGCTCCGATTCCGAGACAACAATTTCTATCTGCAAAACCCAGACAAATAACTGCAATCGCACTCGTAACGAATACAATTCCACCATCTTCTCGGGGATACTGCAATGAAATGAACATTTAGGGTCATCTTTAAATGATTGTTTATTTCCTTTTTATTCTCTTTTAATATAAAAATATAAAGAGCCAAGCCAACACAAAGATCGCTCTCTGTTACACTAAATTGTTGCAGACATTGTGAGATTCGTGACATATTGGCGAACATACATATTCGTCTACGAAATTACCACTGTTCACTTAGTATCGGAAAATCCGCTACATACAAAGTATCTTTTACAGTAACTTAGGGAAATCAAAGTTTAATTGACATTTTATTCAATTGAATTTCAACACTTATCTCGATTAATGAACTTTCGTCGTCGATTCGTATGTATCGGTGGTTTTCGGTTACCAAGTGAAGACATTTTGCCATCAAACGCGTTTGAAAGGATGCTTGTCGAGACATTTTTCATGAAAATCCTACAAAATTATTTAACCGAACGAAAACTACTGTACGTGTTTTATTGTCAGCCTCCAAACACGTTTGATTTTGTCAAATTCTTGATTAAAACAACATGAGAACTAAACTGGTTTTCATGTTCGAGTTCACTCGAGCACAGTACTATTAATTCTATAGGCCATCTCGTGTTGTTAGTACAAACCGAAACATTGTTAGATTGGCAAGACTGGTCCCGGAAATGTCCGGAACTGAAATTCGTGAAATCCTCGTTGTTTGAAAGTGGTATATGGCGAATGAAATCCTACGTGGAAATTATTAAATTTTTGTCGCATTCGGTATAAGCTATTCCTGGTAGAATCTGGACGGAAAGTAAAGACAATTTAAGTGTGGAATTGGTATGAAAATAAAAAATATTGACTCGGTTAAGAGATGCTAGATAATAATGCAAGGGATCGTATTTTCTATCGTCTTCTTAACAATAATATCTTAGGCCTTTTTGGGGTTTTTTATAATAAAAATATATACTTCTAGGGATGAAGAATAAGAAGATACACGAGGAAATAATATAGTACGTCATCTGTAAAAAAAAACTATATTTCCTAAAATGATATTTCGTTTCCTATATTTCCTTTCAGTCTAATATATCAAATAGCTTAAAATTAAATGGCAATTTTCAATGTTTCAATTAAATCTCGTATGTGTAGTTATTGGCCCACTACACTTTGGAAGTCACAAAACAGACGATTTTTATGTTTTTTAGGTCCATCGTCGTTTTTTCTTGTGATGCATCCTTCGATTCCAGTTTCACTTTTTTCCCTGGAATCAACGATACCAAATGCAACATTTTATCTACATTTCTACGTAGAATCCACGTTGCTTCATCTCGAAACTACGATGTTTTGGTGAATCACACGTGGACATTTTCACTTAAATTCTACATGGATTCCACGACCTGCTTTCGTTTAGCGAGTGAACTCTTTGTGAACACTTAGTGGCGTCATTTGCCTGACTCTACTCCGCAAAATTGGTCTTGCTAACCGAACAAAAACTTCCAAGTTTGTCGTTGGAGATAGAGTTGTCTATCTGTGTGTTCATCGGGATTCTGTTCTGTGTATATTCGTCATGAACATATTGTCGTAAAAAACAATTTCTCTCATCATCTGATGTCTTTGTACCGAACAAATCTACATTCTACAATCGATACGCCGACATCTGTTTCAACGTACACATTTTCAAAATGCAGTACAAATTCCGTGCACAATTTCGAAACACATTCCTCGAGATTCGCACAGTCCCAAGTTTTGCGGCTCACATGTTTTGATATATTGTGGTGTCATGGTGTTGGAATTTGAAACTCATTGTAAAAGTATTTATTATAATTGAAGAAAACGATGTATAACTTTTTCATGGAATACAGAAATAAAAGTATATTTAAAAAAATGTCATGGCACATAGAATCAGAATTAAATTTAAATTTAAATTTTGTGAAACAAATTTAAAATGTTTAGGTGATAATTGTTATAATGTTTCAATTAACGATACTCTTCAATTAGAGAAATGCTCAAGTTACTATTTTGTACCAAAAATATGACTTGAGCAAATATATATAAATACCATTACAATAAACTCAAATTACACGGATGCATTTTCACAAAATACAATTTTCTTAATTTTCTATTGATTCTAACAATTCATTCTTCATTTCGTACTGTTTAAATATTCAAAGTTCAATAAAAGTTTCGCTCACATGACTTTGTTACATTGCAACTTGTTTAAGTAAATTCAATTACATTATTTGTTGCAGAATGTTATGTTTCTGGGTTTTATACAGGCGAATTGAGAAAATTCAGGAAGAACTGAAAAAACTTCAAAAAAAAGGTCAGTGTCCAAAACTCGCAGTTTTTCATCAGGGTTTTAATTTTGAATTTCAAACTTAGCTGTGTGAGGCAATTTAAAAAAAAAAATTCTCACTGTATGCAATGAATCATGCTGAAATAATAAACTTTCATAAATCCTATTAAACATTGTTTAGAAAATTATTGCTCTCGACTAAATTGAAATCGTCTATAATTAATTCGAAAACTTTAAAGTGTACGTTTTCAAGATTCCAAGAAAGTGAATCATTTTGTTAGATTATTACACGATGAAAAGTGAGCGAAAGCACTGTACAGGTTGTGAGCGGAATCTATTCGATATCGTTGATATTGTACAAAGTACAACGGTATAATTATGGATTTAAAAAATGTTTATAGTTTATAGTACCTACAACATTCGCAAAAGTAAAAATGCTCCGGCAGTCAGTGATTGGTCACACGTAAACTCTCCTTGAAGCAAAGCTGGATTCTAGTTTTTTTAACAGTTAATATCCCGAACCAGTTACTATCCAAGTCACTTGTATTCTTCGGTGTAGGCTCTCCGATTTATTACTAACCGTTCATGATGTGCAGAAATCGGACTTAAGATATTAAGATGAGACAAATCAAAATTACTGTTTAACTCGTTTTGGTGAAATATATTCAAATAATGGAGTTTGGGATTTAAAAATCCTTTAATTTGAGTTTAAACATAATGATGGTAGAAATATTTTGCAAACAACTATATACTCAACATCTTGAAAATGTTGAGTATTTTGAAAATTACACCATTTTTAGATAATTTAAAAAACGACCGAGATTGTACCCAAATTTAAGAATTTCTTATCCCAAAAGCAAAAAAAACTTCAAATGGTTATTTTTTTAAATGCAATTCCTCATTCCATCCGTATCAATTTGAAAGATTTCCATTACAATTTGAACGATTAGTGAATTTCTTAAATCCGATCTCCATTAATATATCAATTTTAAAAACGTCTCATTAACTAAAAGAAAAATTGCGAAAATCCTGTTGGGTTTATACTTTCAATACCATCGGGATCTCGCTTTTTTCGAAAAAATAGTTTTTTATAAAAATATTGATTTACGTGTATCCTAAGATTGGGTTTGAAATAATCCTCTGATATACCTTCTGCATCATATACACAGGAATGAGTTATGAAATGTAGAATTGAAATAGTCGTATTTTATATAAAATGTTCATGTCGATGTTGTTTTAATGTCCAGAGTAATAAATTACTAACTCTTACGTGTAACCGCAGTACATTATTTGGAGGGAAATGAGAACTATTGTTCCTAAGGTTAATGGCGAGTCGATAGAATGTTGTAATTAGATGTAGATATAGGGCGAAAGACGAAAAATTGCCTTGATCGAAATCATCTGACTATGATAGTCTCAATTTTCATGACGACCTAAAGACATTGCGAGAATACGTGCTAGTTTACAAAATGTTTTTGAATATTGGGCTGTAATGGTATGCGCTTCCTTTCTCCCCGTAACTTACACAAAAACTCATACGAATGCAGCTAACATTCACAATTGATTCGCCATCGACATTTTTATTCCCAAAAACAATGTTCTTCAGCACAATTGTAAAATTACCAAAAATTAAAAAACGCAACATTTCATTACGTTGCATTAAAATGTTTAGGTAAAACATTTTTTATTTGCGAATTCAATCATGAATATCAGTTTCACTAAAAATCTTCAACATATTTACAATAATTAACACAAGCACTTCTGAACTTCGTCGAAAATGATAAACTATATGATAAAGCATCGTGGTAATAAAAAATCAACTACACAAAATTGCCAAAGAACATAATATCAGTCGTAACAGAGATGTACATTGCGAATGTTCTTCGTGTATGTTTCTAATTGTTTATGTTTCGTTTATACACTCTAACGTTTGTCACGTGAACGTAGTAATGTACAATATCAAAGGAAATTGTCGTAAAAAAGCGCGGATACCTTACCTCTAAGTTTTTTCTCGTATTGACAACAATTTAGCCTAAGCAGTACTAATATATCCTACACGAGGTGTACTTTTCTAATGTAAAAACAACTTTAACGAGACCCGTCAGTTACTGCTTGTTGTTCCGAGAACCGTGGATTTGCATATTCGTATCTAATATGCGAGTACAAAGTGCGTAGATTCGAATAAAATTAAAACCTCTTCAAACCGTAACTGAGACCTATTTGAAGTATCCCTACAGTAAAAACAATATCTGAGAACTTCAGTCTAATGTTTAAAACTAAATAAGAAATTTGTTTAATTAATATTTGGTACTCCAATCAACGAATAAAAACGCGAAAATGTATTTAAAAATGTATAATCTCTATACGAATGTCAATGTTTTAAATTAATTAATCCTTAAAACAACTTTTAATCCTCAGAGTTTCTCTTTTACTATAGCAATACCTAAAAAACTCGGGAAAAAATTCAATACTACGTCAGCTTTGGAACTAATACTGGATTGGTATTCGTAAGAGTGGCTAACGGGTGAATCCTGTTTCGTATTTCTTGTCAATCAATGACAATTCAGCATTCGTTAAGCGCCGAAGTAGCATTGGATCATTTCGTAAAAACCTGTACCATCCCAAAGTAAAAAATTGCCCCACCGATTTTGCAACTTACACCCAAGTTGACCTAAATGAGAGACAATCTAAAATAAATCAATGCCTGCTCAATCACAAAGACACCTACAATTCGACCTAAGCTAAAATGAACCAGGCGCCAATATACCTTGGAACCTGATGGAAAGCCCGTTTCGTAACAAGTCTCGAGTTAATTACACATATGTACAGTCAATTTACACAACCTTCCCAGCTGATTGGTCAAATTGAGTCAAAGTCTACAGTGATCATACGCCGACATGATAACGATTGCAGCGCCACATCAGCCCGCCATTAGAGAACTTCTAATTTATCGGTGAAATGAGTTAACCAAATTCTAGATGAATCCCTAACGGAACGCACACCTTAAAACGTTTTATAAACGTTTATTAAACGTTCAATGTCCAATAAACTTTCTGTGAACATTTAAACGCTTAAAAACGTTTTTTCTGTTGGGATTTTGGTTACGAACTGGAAAAAGGAAAACCTTTTCTTCAGTTTGGTTCATTTTTTAGTTCAATCGAAGATGGCGTGGCAGTGGCAATTAAGTATCGCGTTGGCGTATATTCCCCTCGCGCAATATTTTCTGTTCGTTTCGACTTGTTGCGCGGTTAGTTTGTCTGGTTCGTTTGTAACAACAATCCTGCAGTCTAAGCTTATTGCCTCCGATAAGAAAAGAACGGGAGTGCTTAGCGCAGGGAACGCAATTTAAGCCTCAGTACGAAATACGCCATGATCCTGAGGCCGATCAGGAAGCCGAGCAGCGCGACGACGTCGATCCAGTACTCGGCTTTCTCCATCGACATCTGCTCCAGGAACTTCTGGGGGCTTTTGTAATGGCAGTAATCTTCGGAACATTTTAACTTGGCGCGATTGTACCCGTAAACGCTGATCATTGCTCCTTCAAATCCATATCTGCAGTAGGAGACATACGCTAAAAACTTGAGATACGTCGGAATGGCATCAAAATTAATGAAAAAGCCGGAGAAAAGCACTATCGGCACCGATGTCACTGGACCAATAAAAACGCCACTCTAAAACCACAGGAAAAAAAGTTATACATTAATTATTCATAAATAATGCATAAATTCAACAAAAAAATTGGACATACTTAAATTGTAGTATAATTTGGGAATTTTTTTTGGTATAATTAATGTATTTTTTATGTATGTCCAGTTTATTTTTTCCCGGGACATAAAAACACAATTCAGTTTTTACGTATTTTAATTTAGTTTTTACAATTTTTGTATGAAAAATCTTTTTTATTTAAGACTTTTATATTATTTTTCTGCAAAAAAAATTTCCGAAGGAGAAAGATAATTTGTTATAAAATATATATTTACCTCCACGCTCATCGCTGCTCCGATTAACAATCCCATCGATTGTGATACGAGTGACGTCAGAATACATATGTTAAGATACATCAGAAACCTTTCAGTTTCCAATGGCTGGGATGTCATGAAATAAACTATCATTACGTACGCTATTGAATATACGATCTGAAACAAATGATAACATTGAAGCGGTAAGTTGCAAAGAGAATCACACATAGAGTACAAATTTCTGCGGATGTTCATATTCACCTGAAATGGTATATCAACTAATGTTCTTGCAAAGTAAAAGGCCTTAAGTGAGTACCAATAGTTTAAGTGTTCCCTGACAAATACCGCCATTTCCAAAGGAACTGAAAGGCAAGAGTAATTGCTGTTATTGTAAAGACAAATTTCCAGGATGGTTACACTTTCTTAGAAATTTAAATTCTATTTCAGATAAACTATTTAGCTACTTACATGTAAGAATCGTTGGCATCATAGCAGTAAACATTAGAAACATGACTGTAAAGAACACACAACCGGCGTTACTGAAGACCTCCGAGGCTTCGTTGCCAATGTCGTAATAAATAGCACCGATCAGAAATCCGACGATTAGGTGAGAAATCAATCGTACCCTCGTTAATGTCTGCGAACAAGCATAGAACAATATTAAATTTTCTAGAAGAAAACACTTTTGAAACTTCTTCATACTACAAAAAAATCTTAATAATACGGTTAATTGATTCTTTGATTTATTCAAAACATCAAAATGTAATGGATTTATTTGTCACTACCGAAATCAACAATTCTTTTATCTTACATATAGGCCTTCTATAAACAGCCACTTATCTTTCCATCATTTAAGCATATCACATCAAGATAATTTTCGTCTGTCTACGATAATCTCAAATTTACTATCGGGTTGAATGACTTCCGAAAACGTACCATGTCCCTCATTTGCGAAAGGAAGGTCCTCTTCAAAAGGATCCAAAATTGCACAAAGCCGTTTGTCGGAAAGCCGACTTTTTGTTCTATGCTTTCAGCACTGTCCAAAAGAGACGTCGTACAAGAAACGGGCATATTTATCACAGCAGCACCGGGTGGTGGTTTGGCCACTCCGTTTGGCATAAGATTGACCGTTTCTGTTTTCGTCTGATCCTGGGGCGACTGTTTAGTTGAATTTATCTGCGCCCCGTTTATGATGGCAGGTTGCTGACGTTGGTAATTGTTGCACTTGCCATTGTTCACTGCTAACACCAGCTTGTGGACGCATTCGCCATGTTCCCCACAAGCTACCTCCATAACTGCAAAAACAGTTGATATGCTTATTCAAACTGCGACATTTTTCACTTCTTCTGAGGAACCAGTATAAGATCCTAGGAAGGATCTTTTCCTCTTAAGATATCTACATAAGATCCTATGTGAGAATTTATGAAGTATCCCTCGCTCTTAAGATATCCTATAAGATCCAATGTGAAGACCTACAGAGATCCATATAAAGAAGGATTCTTTTCTACCTACGAAGAACCCATGCAGGATTCTGAATAGAAAACATTATAATCGATGGAAACCATACAAAATATTAGAGATATTAAAGATCATAGAGAATTGCGTACGAAGATTATCTTCCAAGTATAAATCTGGATGAACGAACCATAATCTGCTGGGTTATGATAACTAGGGCAGTCCAGACCCATAGAAGACAAAAAGGGCACAAGTCCTGATACGTTGCCTTGATAGATGGACTGACCCTCGGCCAATAGAAACAGGAAATCAAACATCTCGAACAGCCTCGCGCTCGGTTGGTGAATGGTGCATATAATGGTCCTTCCTGTAAAAGAAAGGTAAAGGTTGAAGTACCCTGGGATACTGAGGGAATCTGATTACGGTAATCGGGAATCGTTCACCTCCTCTGCTTAACGATTTCAGTAAACTCAGACACTGAAAACAGGAAGAGCTGTCCAGGCCGGAAGTAGGTTCGTCGAAGAACATCACCGGAGGGTTATTAACGAGTTCCAAAGCTATAGATAGCCTTTTCCGCTGACCTCCGCTCAGGCTCTGCGTCTGCGTGTTACTCGCGTCGCTTAAGCCCAATGTTTCTATGATTTCTTCGATCTGCAATGAAATATCAATTATTTATCGAATCTTTTTTTGCTGATCAAACTTTTTAGCGAGTCAAGTATAAAAACAGATGGTATAAAAAAACCATTGTTTTACGACCGGTTCCATAGGTGGAAAAATTGATTGATGGTCTGACTGGTGGCTAAACTTACCACTACTTTTTTTTGATCAGCACTAATATCTTTGCCTAACTTTAGGTTCGCTGAAACCGTCATTGCTTCGAAAACAGTTAAATGTGGAAGCAAACGGTCATCTTGCATTATGTAACATGACATTTTTCGGAATTTTCGGAGATTCCGGTCCTTGCCGTTTATCAAGACTGATCCAGTCAAATAAGACGTCCTGCAAAGAAGTATGAAGTGAACTGTTTAGAAAAATAATTTTATTATTCAATCAGTAAATCGTCGACATGTTTTTAACTATTTAAACTGCACGAAAATGATAATCAACATTCATAGAAAAAAATTGTACGTACTTGTATCCAGCAAGTACATTCATGAGAGTACTTTTGCCAGCACCAGAAGGACCCATGATAGCCGTGAGTTCGCCGGACTTGAATTTCCCGTTCACGCATTTTAAAATAGTCTTGCAACCTTTGAACAGAATAAATAATTTCATTAAAATATTACCGTAACAGTAACTCATTAACCAATATACTTTATTTATCCAAAATTAGAAAAAGTTGAAAATTCATGTCGAATTTTCAATTGCATTTCTGGAAATGCAACCAATTCCTACAAATACAAGAGGACAAATTGTTGTTTATCTGTAAACTTGTCCATTTCCATCAATGCGAACAGTTATACTCTAGAACAATAGACTAATTCTTCATAAGGGGTTTAAAAATGATAAACGTAACTCATGAAACGTCCAATACACAAAACAATCAGATAAGAAGCAGCAACTAGCAGTCGACCGGGATAATTCTTAATTAAACTGGTCAAAGCTCGATTATTTGGAATTAGATATCTTGATGGCTCTGTTAAGAGCAACTCTTTCAAGTAGACTCGGGCCAACTTCGAGCATGCTGTTTACAATCAAGAAGTTCTGCCGAGAAACCCTTCGTTTTTCTTCATTGCGTAGTTACACAACGAACGGAAAAATTAATTGTTTCAAGTGGCAAGAAGCAGAGTATTTTGGCTTCGACAATCAACTGTGGTACGTTTGTCAACGTTTAACCGAACGTTGCGGTCTAAATGTAATTTTATTACTGTCAGATGCAAATGGTAATGAACGTACCCTACTAAAAAGTAAGTTAATTGAATGTTCTTTTAGTTGAACATTTATTGATATTCAGTATTTTAATTTCATGCTGTACGGTAATTATTATATAAATTATACGTGGTACATTTAAAATCACAGCACTTCAAAAAAGTACAGCGACTGACAGAAAGAACTTAGAGTAAGAATTTGACAAGAAGAATTTACGATCCTCAGCAATTCTATTTTCATTTAATAGTTGCGCTAAAATTATTGTTAACAATGAAATGACTATTTTATGTGTTCATTTTCAAATGGAATCTTCTATTTGGAAAGTTATACATTACGTTTGAGACGCTTTTTAATAATATTATGATGCTACACATAATATTATTAAAAATGATATGATGCTACCACGAAATACGAATTCTTCCCATTTAAGAATACTTCGAATCGAGAGGGGGAGCTGCTTGGTGCAATAACTGATGGGTTATTTGAGGCTAATGATTTGTTATGGATAACCCTTTATCCCTGTATGAACGACCTTATCTGAAGAAAAAATATATTAGAAATTAATAGATCCATATAAAAATACTGAAAATTACACGTGAAAATCGAAATTATAGACAAAAACCTAATGGTTACTAATAGTTTTTTTAATAGTGTTGTCTTAATTTGTGATTTTTTCAAATAATCCAAATCCGATTGGAACCTATTCAAATTTATACTGACTAATCTTTAAGGTCTGTATAAAGCCTACATAAGGTATAAAATTTATATAAAGTTTATTAATCTATATTAAGTCTACATAAAGTATAAAATCTATATATACCTATCTATACCATACTATAAATGTGAATGTATTCATGGTATTACGAAAGAAAAAGTCACAGGAACATTTCTGTTCTCGTTAAAAAAAGTAGAACGGAACACTACTAATTCCTGCTCAATTAAAAATCATTCCCTTCAACTAGTGAAATGAAATGTGATTGACTGCAGACGGAATCGACATCGATCCTATTAACGTGAAGTTAATTTTCATCTAGAGCCTCCTCTCGATGTAAGTGGTAGCACAAATTTAAGGTCTATTTGGATATGTGCCACGATGTGTTTCGCCGTCGCAACTTCTCGGGCCAGACTCGGAATACAATTGCACGCCGAAACCCGCGGATTCCTACGTACATTTATATCGATTCTTCCAGTAGACAGGTCGTTCACATAGAACGCTAACCAAAACAGGGGTGTCCGTCACTAGTTACCTCGACTCGATTGTATCAACTGACCTATCGCAATTGCGATGAGTCATACGTTATCTGTCTATGCTAATACCTCCACAAATACGCCCACACAATAAAAAAATCACATGATCAAACTGTGGAAAACAACTGGAGGATTTGGTAGCCAATTGCTTCTACCAACATGAAAGGTCCCATATCAACCCTTTTTGTGGTTGTACAGGCAACATTTATATACTTCGAATTTTCGAAAAAAAATTAAGAACTTAACTTAAAGTGCTTGTCCAGTTCCATCGTTTATTATGTTTATCATTTTTAAAATGCAATTTATAATTTAAGAATGTTGATGTGAAAATAATGGCACTTTGCGATTAAAGAAATGTTATTTTTAGAATTTTTTTTTTAACTTTTGATGTGTCAGAGGTAGGAAACATAGTTCAAATTTTAATTCCAAACTGATTCGTTTTGGTTTATAGATGACATTTTTCTATTGGACATTTCTATTGGAAGTACCAATCCAAACAGAATAGATGTCGCATTCCAACTATTGTATTTTGATAATGTTGATTGTTGTACTAATTTTTTATGTAGATGTATGTCGATTATGGGGATAAAGACAAAATGTCGTTAAAATGAAAACATACCGTTTTTTCTACCCTCCGAAACGTTGTAAACCAGGTTTTTAAACTCGATGTCAACTGGTGGCCGTTTCGGTAGATGAGTCAGTGATACTGCCGGCTTTTTGGTCGGCTGACCGGTACCATTATGATTAGATACCTTCGATGCCAATAAGGCTGCACTTGCAGAGCCATTGGTGGCTGCGCCATTACAGGTGCAATGCACGTTGTTTATTGGTTCCCTGCGACATACAACAATATTTGTTAATTATTTATGCAAACCATAAACTGTATTTTATTAACGGAGTTTTGGAATTTAATAGTTTCTTTACATAATTCACTTATATCTTAGTCATTTTTACCAGACAGTTCAATGCTTCATTGAAAATTCGAATGTCTTTTTGCATAAGTCGAAAACTGTAGAAGAATGCATGCTTAAATAAAGTAGTGGAAAAAATATCCACGATAAGCATCGAGCGTAAAAATATGAGTAAAAACGGGTCAAATTTAAATAATGCCACGAATCGTACTTTTGTCGCCAAATACCCACGAGTAAAAGTACAGTGATTAAAATTCCAAGGAAAGAAAGACTGAACAAAAATAAAACTTTTTGTAAATCATAACACAATTTTAAATAAAAAATTGTTCAACATTTGTATGTGTATTAAAATTTCCTTAAGGCCTACGTACAAAATAATTCGTATTTTAACTTTATTCGATATGGTTTTACATGCGTTCGCTTAAAGTAAGATCGTCTGTAACACAATTATGGCTTAAAGCTGGATTTACGGATTGAAACCGTAAATTAAATATTTTATCCGGTATTTCTCGTTCTTTTATTCAAGATTTTATTTTGCGAAAACGTTCTCTACAAAAGATACTTATATAAAGAATTATCAAAAATGCTGGCAAAATGGATGACCCATATGCATAATTGTTCTTTAAAAGTAGCATTGTAATCGCCCATGTATAATTAATGTGTAAATAATTAATAAAGTTCTTTGACTGCGAACAAAATGTAATCAAACTCAGTTATTTAAACATTCCGAAATTAAACAAAGCTCCTATTACCACAACCTTTTTTGGTGCAAATATCCTTTTTCATCTTTCAACTTTTTTGGTACAATTATCATTTTTCAAAGTACTTCGATTTTCTAAAAGAGTATGTTTTACCAACAGGATTTTAATATCGTTTTAAGAATGTTTCTAGGATTTATTAGCTTCCTGTTTGTGATGTCACATTAACAAGTAGAAAATCGTCGCGTGAATCAGATGTGAGACGCATACGAGTCGCAAACAATGTCACCGTCACAATGTCGTTATTCTGTATATATAGACAATGGGAAAACAATTGTTCAATCTCGAATCACCCTAAATTCGGAAACAGGGACCTTCCACGTCATCTCAACACCAATAAAATAGTCTAAATCTCTTTTCATCATTCCAGCCATATAAAATAACTAAATTTAGTTACATTCGTCACGTACATCGTACGTCAACTGACCATGTAATGGTTCAATATAATCGCAAAGCCTATCTGACAATTTAACAAGTCTAGAAGGAAAAAGGTCGACCTTTGTTTCAGCCATACGACCTTACATCGATACTTAATGATAATTAGCCTACTCGTCATTCAAATCACACATTGTACTCATCAATATAGCTGTCCTTCCATGTTTCAAACGTAATGTTTGCAAAAAGGGTTATTTACCACGAAAAAAGCTTCAGTGACCTGAAATCATGTTTGTAATAATATCTAAACTAAATTTTGGGTTGACATCAGTAGTCTTCCTAAATCTTAGGGCAGACTGTCAACCCTGGGAAGATTTATAGAAAGAAGGCCAATATCAAAATGTTTTTGATAATGAAACTCAACTTAGCTGAATCCTCATAGTTAGAACATATATTTCAATTTCAAATGCAATATACGAAAAATTAAGATAAATATATTATATCTAACATAAATAATCATAAAACGAATTCTCAGGTTTAAATAAAATATTTCCTATTTTTTCCTAAGTTTTTATCTATTTTTTCGAACTGAAATCCCTATTATTTATAGTTGAATGATATTTCTAATCTTGCGATTCAGTAGATTGAAACGTGTCAAAATGCAATGTCATAGTGACAAATAATTTCCAGCAATCCTCGGCGAAACAGCTGAATCGAAAGGCTCACTTGAAATAATTAATTTTGTCATATGTCCATAACCTTTTGACTCGACGAATGTCGAGCGATCAAAAATATGGTCCGCGTCAATTCGTGATGACCAAACGGCTTTTAGCCGAAATAAATAAGTCGCGAGGCACTCAAATTGCGACTTATAACAGCTGTACATAAAGTTGGACTCATCATCCACGCGATGCCACGTCGCGAGCGATTCTGTTCCGCTGCATAACGAAATCCGTATTACCGCACAAAGCAACGATCCTGCAGGATACTGAATGAAATTCGGGTCAAACGACATATCCGATCGATCCAGTGGGTACGCGCGTACCGGCACCGTTTGTCTATTCATATTGTGCAAACGGTGTATGTGTCGACGTACACACACGAATCGAGGGGTTACTTTTAGCAGCACTTTTGCTGCACCAGCATCGTCATCGAACTTACAATGCTCAATTTTTCATTCTACCACAAGAAATCACTTGACGATTCGATCTACTCGATTCGACCAGTACACTTTACAAAACGGGTACAGGTCGAAAAACCAGGAAAAAAGCAAAAGAATTCCTTTAATTCGGAAGGTTATTCTTTTTCTACCAGAATCTTTGGATCCAAAACGGACTAAGTTTTGAGAAGAAAGAAATTCTTTTTTTGACAAAATTTTTTGATCCATAAGATATGTGAGATTTTCTACATATCTTAACAAAACCCTGCTTAAACTTAAACTGTGACTTTGTATGTTAAAATAGAATTTGCTCAATCAATGTTTCAGAAGATAGTAAGATAATAGCAGAAGACGAAGAGACAGCTACATCTTTTATTTTATTTTTTCCATTATAAGCTGCATAACACTGAGCAGACACTCTGATCCCAATCGTCTGGAATCAAGCACTCTTCTCCTGATAGATATACTATAAGTGTTGAGATCTGACACTCTTCTATACCAACTAAATTGGAACTGTATCAGCCCAATCACTACACTGAGTAAAGAAGATCAGTAAAAAATTATTGTTAAAACAGTGATGCTGGGATACTAACGACAATGCAAAAGTACTACTGTAAAAAAAGTAAAATTTACTATTTCAACAGGAAATTTTATTATTTTTTAAAATATAATTTTTTAAAAACAATAAAAGGAGCAGTCCGGAAATCTGTTTCCTTAGACATGTTGGATTATGTACATCGCATAATGTTGGAACGGGATAAGAAAAAAACTTACACTGGTGCCGCGTTGATGACATTATCCAGTCGTAAAGTAGGCGTTGGGGATTTAATTGTCACCTGATGACTGCCGCCGGCGATGAACTGAACTTGCTCATCTCCATTGTATCTGGGTGCAACGCCAACTCCGATTGATAGATTCTTAAGATCTGCCATCATACACTAGTGCTAATCGCTTGCCTTCCTGGATAAAAAGAAAACAACGTTCACATTACACATTTTCCGAACAATTTTTCTGCTGACATACGACGTGTGAAACGTTTTCCACTTTACGATTAAGGAGGTTGACTCCCGAGAGAATTTCTAATATCTTCTGATATTTAATGTACAGTGGCTGGATTTAAGGCATTTAGAAGAGGTTTAATTTTTAGGAAAATTAAATTCAATGAAATTTTGAAACGAGAAAAATTATGAATGTGTGACAGGTTTATTGATAGACTGTTTGAAAACACGCTTTTTACCATTTAGAAATGTAAATGCGAATATGTTCGAAGTAATTGCATTATAACGTATGCAGTTCTTTGTGCTTAAAAATCAACCGAAAATGCAGCCATATCATTTTGATTATGTATTTGGATGAATGCTTTATAATTCAAACAATGTGTGATGATAAGATTCATATACATGTTATGAATATGAAAGAGAGTTACATATCGTTTTTGCGCGAGAATTCTTGACCAAAGGGAAATTACTTTCGATAACGAATTCTATTTGAAGCTTTTACAAAAAAATAGTTCAAGTGCTCTTTAGATAACGAATTTTTCACGCCATTTTAAACTGTTATACATATATTCTTTATTATTAATATGTCAGTATCAAAATTATATTTGATTGAAATTTATGGGTTTACAGGAATAATAAATTATTCAATGTAATTATAAATGCCAATTAAGTATTAAAAGAAAATTAATTTCATTATATGCAGCATATGATTTACTTTTCTTAAAAAAAAAAAAGATTTGATCACTACAACCAAACTTTTAATTGTCAAAACCAAATCATTCTAACCAAATCATTTGGTTATTTCGACTCAATATATTTTTCTCTGTGTATGAAGGAAAACAATGTATTATTCGATGTTGAATTCTGAACTTCCAAGAAATTATATAGCATCGTTATTTTGAGTGTATTACGAATTGACATCGAAATTAATAATTTCTCGATTCGATATTTCTGGCTTGAAAGAATTGTACCTTAATTCAATTCAGAGTGCAAAAATTATGAAAATTCTATTACCAAAATATTTGAAAAGTGTTCACATTATAGACAATATAAAGCAGACATAGCTGTCTCATAATTTGCGTTGATTTTAATTGTCTGCAAAAGTTAAAAATACTGTTTCACAATTTCTTTTTCACAAATTCATTAGCCATATATTTAATAGTATGTCTACTGCAGAGAAAAGACTTTATATCAAATTGATAAATGTAGACGAATTCCAGCAAATCTAATTTCACAGTTATTTCGGCAACAGTAACTTAACAGTTAGAATCTAATTTAGTGCAAACAGTTGTTTTAATTTAACTCGAATCACTTTAACTAAAAGTAATAGTTCAATTAGTTTTTTCATTAAATTGTCTACAAACGTCAACGATTCGAAAACGTATATTTTTTCTAGATCAATTCTGAACTATTTTAACTGTACATGAAAAGGAAGAAAAAGCAACATCAAATAAATATTTATCTCCAACACCGAGACAAATGCCATACAGGAGCATGCATTTATGTTATTTTCACATAAGCTTCGTCGTTACAACAAACGTTCATAAAAAATTTAGTGGCGCTTATGCTAACTCTACATAACTCTTCTGTCTGTGAATTTATACGAGTTAGGTGAATGCCTCGGTAAATTTTGTACAAAACGGAAAATGCTAACATACTGCAAGCATACTGATTGCAGATGCGGCACGATATAAAACATTATGCCAAAACACGGATTCTGGCATAATGATAGAAAGTATATGCATTATGTAGGCATTTCCAAGCAGGTGTATTTTTTCATCTCATACTCCTTTTTTCCTTCCTTCTTTTCCAAGTAGTAACAAAGTAGAAACATTTTGAAACGTTACAATTTTTCTTCGAATTTCTTTTGCCTTTATCTAAAATAAGTTTAATTTAATTTTATTTTATTTAAGTTCATTTTTCTCATTCCATATTTTAGGAATACTTACACCTTATTACAACAATATTAAACAAAATTAATTTTTATAAATTATTGCTATAAATTTACATTTAAAATTATCCTCTAATCCACCCATTTTTAATTCGATTTAAACAAATATTTTGCGTGAAATAAGACACTGTGCTCATTGACGGATCGTGTATCCTCTCCATTTAGAGCATAACATGCAGCGTTTTATACGACATTCAAAACAAATTACAATAAAGCGTGAACTTCCACCGCAACGCTTTTCGATTGGAGGTCACAACTTCTCACGCGAAGATGTCTAAAAGCGAAGATCCATCAATCAGTTTATTTAATTTCGGAGGGATTCAGAAAAATAGTCCGGCGATCTCCGCAAATGTTCGAAACTATCCAATACATCTCCCGAAAGTGGAACGTTCCATTTTAGAGATTATCTATGAAGCTTTCAGACGATTTCCAGATAATTTTTTATATTGATTTAGTTAGAAAAAAATTACTATCTTCGAATACAAAGGCTATCAAAGAAGACTTTACTTAGATAAGTATATATATTATTGTCAAACTTAAAAGAATGCCGATTAATCATTTTTATTAACACTTCGCTTCTAAGTGGTCCTTCTCGGGAAATAAAATTCCACTTTCATTTCACCGACAAAAGTTTTGCATATATTGTTAAATGCAAAGTGGTTGCAAAATAGAATAGCCTAGTTAAAATTTGCGCAGTTTCCACATGACAAAAAAAATAGAATCGCAAATCTCAAAATTTAGTTCAGATTTTGAGAATTTGTTCTGAATGCGAAGTTGTGTTTTAATAAAAGAATAGATGTTATAGAGAAAGTTATGGTTATGCATTTTTTGCAGGGGTTCATAAGGAAATTGATCCAATTAAGTACCAAGGAAACGGAATATTCAATGTAATGAACATTCAATATTTATTTTTTATTACTTATAATTGAGTTAAGATGCATTTATAACGAAGATATTACGTAAATCGACTTTTCATTGACCCGAATTTGTTGATTGCAATTAACTTATGCTTTCAGGACCTCCACCTGTGATCTTCTAAACTACGTAATGTATTATCCACTTGTCACATTGGAATGAATGGTTTTATTGCTGTAATACATTTGATTTGTTGAAACACATTTCGTTTGAGTTAAATAAGTTCTGACATCCAAAATGGCACCGATTGAATTGCAACTTCAAAGCTTCATTTCGAATCAGATATGTTTCCAAAAATACCAAAATAAAAATGCTTCATAATAAAATTCTGTTATGCAATTGAATCGAGATTGAATCTTCAAAACATTGTTACATTTTGGCCAACTATTATACGTTTTCATTCTACACCGGTGCATCCGTACTGTTGCTTCAATCAAATATCTCGAAATGCTAAAGAGGCTGTGAAACGTGCTCCACTTCAAATCAGATCGATGGCTCCGAAGAATAAGCCCGGTTCAGATTGATACAAGACAGTCCTCTCTTCAAATTGTTATATACATTTTCTATTCACATTTTTAAATGTGAACTTCTCCACTAATGATTCGAACCATGGGTCTATTCTTCAAACTCATTGAGGTGTTATAGACAAAGTCTAGACTTTAACCTTGCCATGGTCGACGATGTAGAATTTACATGAAAACATTAATAAAACTGTATTTTTCCCCAATTTGCTGATTTATTTAAAACTTTGTTTAAAATGGTGATCAGAATTGTTTTTAACTATCCCACACCCACTAGAAAAAAAGGTATCTCATTGGTGTTTCTTCTGGGTAAAACCGTTTTGTTTTGAGACACTTTTCGTGTCTAATATTTCAAAGTGTTATAAAATGAAAGAGTTGTTTTTATAGTGCATTTGTATGAATGTGGATTTTTACGTTAGTCTGCGACATTTTTATAGGGTTATTGATGCCACTATAGTTTTTTATATACATTTTAATTTTGTATGTTGTTCCACGTCAAAGTACGTCCTAATAATTTCCATCCGGTTTTTACAGTTATGTACACTAGTATAGAGCTAATGGTTCCAAATGTAATTTTTCAAGTGGCTTACGCTAATAAAGCTCGTGTTAATTAGCTTATAGACAAAAACTGTTCAAAAATGCAAATAGACGAGTATCTATCCAAATATGAAGTTTTAGTCTGCCAATTTGAAGAGTTGCCATGACGAAAAAACAAGTTTACACAGCATTAGGACTATTTCTATATGTATTTATGCAGTTTCTGTTTATCAGTTGTAAATTTTGCGAGCGAAACTTCGTTTTATATAGATATAGGTGCGCAATCTAATGGTATTTATAGTGACTCCCAAATTGAAATATTCTCTATTGAAATGAAGTACAGAATGTGCCTAATTCGAAAGTTCAGGTAGAGATAATTTTAGAAGTACTTTCGTACAGAAGAAATTATTTTCGACAAATTGGAAAATTGGTCAACTCACGCATAAAACTCATGTAGATACATATCGAAATAGTCGTATAAAAAATTTAATAAAGACACATCTAAAGTATTAAAAAATATTGTTATATGCGAATACATTCATGTTCCTCTTTTATATATACCGGTAGCGTGAGGGGAAAAATTATTTTCGTTTTTTTTTCACGTTGTAAACACTTATCAGAACATCTAGATATGACTGCCTATTACTTTAAGCAACATTCTTTCGCTGCATAATTACTCTGAAAAATAGAACACTTCCTAGGTGGTTCAATTCTCAAACCAAGTTTAGCTACACTTATCAAATGAAACTCTATAAAAATAGACCCACTTTTTCCACAACTTTTCCATGCATCTGAAAAATTTCTTAAAGACGTACATGTGTACCCTATCAGCAACCCTACACGTTATGTGGATTAATGATTTTTGTCCATAGTACAATTTAATTCTCCTACACTTCATTTAAAATTCTACTATACTTTTCCTCCGTTCATATCTATCTTTCAACGGAGATAGCACGCGATGAGAAACTTTCCAATCCAAATAATGGAATACCTAATAAAATAAAATAAAATAAAAACTGGCGATCCGTTCCAAACTCCTTGCAAAATTACTGAACACCCATCAAACCGCAAATCCAGCAAATCCATTCAACTTTCTCCACAATTTGCTCAGTTTTACTCTGATTTGTACCTATCCCCTTTGGACCACCCAGTTCAATCATTTCTAAAAAAGGTCATTGAATTCAATCTAAAAATTGAAATTCTACCAATGGTACACTAAAATTGATGTAACCCTTCCATTTTCAGTATTCCTGCACCATTTCTATATTGAATTATATCCAATCCCAGTTCAAACATTTCTAAAAAAAGGTCATTGAATTCAATCTAAAAATTGAAATCCTACCAATGGCGCACACTAAAATTAATATAACCCTTCCATTTTCAGTATTCCTGCACCATTTCTACATCGAATTATATCCAGTCCAAAAATCCATATTCTGAATTTCATCTTAATGTACAACTTCTCGAACGACGTTTCTCGAAATGCAGAAAGGAGCATCAAACAGGTTCCCTCGTGATCTCTTCCCATCCAGTGAGTCAAACATGCGGTTGAGGAGACAATGCAGTCTCTCCCCGAATCGCATGACTCAGCTGCAGAAGTGAACGCTCACCAGGCAAGCAGCGAGCGATTAGCAGCCAAGCGCGGTTCGGCCTGAGACATAACCCGAAGGCAGCGGGGGAGCCGTTTCCAGGGCTTGGATGGTCTGGTCCGGCTGTCACTGGGTCGGCCGACCCGGCGCCGACATGTCAACCCTTGCGTCAGCGATGGGGTGTCGCGTCGCCAGCGCGACGTCGCGACGGGCAGTATGACCGCGATATCCACACTTGACCGCACACACTGAGCACCGACCACCACCCGCACGCGCCTCCGCCAAATCAGCTGTCGGCCAGCACCACTGTTCGCAAACTGACTCGAGACCTAGTGCGATCGCGCCAGGGCCGTCTCGCACTGGCGCGCCGCGGGGCCACCATTCGCTTTATGCCGGGGAAGAAACGGCATCGCGAATCGGTGGGGGGAACGAGTTTTCGCGCGCAACGCATCAGAGTGCGTTATTCGCGAGATCCTCAAACGGGCTCTTTCCAAACAATGACCGCAAAGTCATGGTGGAGGAAAGTTCGGAAAAGTCTGAAGAGTCTGCAGATTCAATGAGAAAATTAGTTTGTGAAAGATATGAAAAATGGTACGCTTTACGATATGTATCGTAAAAGCTGGGAAAATGCGTACACTTTACGATGTATATCGTAAAAAGTACGAAGTTTTCGCAGCTTTTAGGAATTAGGTTTCTTAGTGTTGGAAGAAGCTTGCAAAAGATTTGGTGATCTCTGATGACGTCTGTAAAACTGTAGAAAACTATGAAAAGTATCAGTTTCGGCACTTGCAGAAAAATGCTGATAGTTTTGGAGAGAAAGTAGAAGGTCTGCAAATGTATTTTGCAGAATTTTGAAGACATTTGCAGATTTGAAACGATGAAAGCAGAGCGGTTTTGGAGAAAAGTTTGTAAAAGTTAGGTGATTACTGAAAAAGTTTGGAAATGTATTTCGCAGAATTTCGTAGACATTCGCAGATTTGCAGTTATGACAACTAGAAAAGCCATTTTGTGAAAAGTCTACGATTCTCTGAGAAAAATACATTTTTGTCTAACTTGCATTAATAAAATTAACATTAATAAAAATGAACTTTTTCGTTCCTGAATACGGTACATAAAGTAGTTCTTTTCCGCGTTTCCTCGCAGATGACTCAGCAGAAAGTGAATACCTTTGCTTCTTCAATGCAGACACTCAAAAAGTTAGTTTTTCATGCACAAAATATCATTTGCACCGCCGCCAAAAAACTTAATTTACACCTTTGGTAGGAAATATACTGTTTCAGATGTTCTCAGTAATTATCGGTCGTTTGAAAACATTTTACAAAACGATTTTTCTAGTATTTTAAATCTGCGAAAGTCTGCCTCACTCTGCAAAAATTATTTAGCAAACTTTTCTAGTAATTGTCGGACCTAAACAAAAAAGTTCTGCCAGGGTTTTATTAATGTTAAAGTCTGCTAAATCCTGAAAAATGTATTTGCAGACTTCCCCAGTAGTTTACTTGTAATCATTGGTGTATCAGTAAAGAATTTAGAGGTTGTGAAATTGGGAATGGGTTTAACTTTGAGACATTTTTTTCCAGTGAAGAAGCTGAAAAAAACCAAAAAATAACAATCTTAAATTTGATATATATTTTTTATTTCAGTATTTGCATATTCTAGTTTGACATAATGTTTCCTTAACATTAACATCAAAACATTTAATATTTCATAATATTTAATGGTCGAAAATCATACATAAAATTCTATCACTTAACTATAAAAACCGCACAAATACATCTAGATCCAATTAGAACCAGTCCTAATGGTTTCCGATGGAATTTCTTAACTGGGGTATTATTTCTTATTTCTTGTGCAGAAAGTACACTCAATCTTAAATTCGTCGAATGACATCACGTTTCGACTAGCGCTGTCAATTCCCACTAACTGACAATTACTCTCTCAATTTTCTCCTGGGTTGCACAAGGCGCTATTAACAGCCAATTCCAAATACATTGCAAATTAATCAAAGTGACGACAATCAGGGCTTTGATAGAGACCAAGTATTCTTCGTCCCGGTTCGTAAAAATCAAAAAGAACAGTTTGATCGGTCACATTAATTTAACAAAAAGCCATTTTCAAATGGGATCAAATCAACTCCGAATTCCTTCTTGATTGACACTTCACCTTTAGAAATATTATAATCGCCCATCAAGGAGACAAAATTGTTCAATAAGGATCTTATTAATTCGACATCGAGTACTTTACAGTACAAAAGTCGTTTACGCAATCGTCTCTTCTGGATACGTCTAATTTGATTTGAAAAGGCAAATAAATAAGTTTTTTTCTTTCTGTGTACTTCTCAGATGTCGTGACATGTTGTTATTACAATTCTAACCGACTGTAAGGTTAAATAGCTTAGTCCTGTGAAAATCACAGACTAGCTATCTCCAGTCAACAACTCTGAGGATGGCTTATGATTTTCATAGAACATCGATAGTTGACCTTCTTGTTGAAATAATATTACTTTGATCTCTGTGAAGTTACTACGATAGTTTTTCTGGCAAAACCATTATGGACCAATTGCAGAAATAAACATTCAGAAAGTCTCGTAAAATTCTTAAAAGTAAATTTCCTCTCAGAAATGTGCAGAGGATTCTTTTCTGGGTCGTATAATTTAGAAAGAGTCTAATCTTCATATTTGCCAGGTTCTTAAACTCACAGAAATAACGCAGCCTTAATGAGACGTTTTTGAATTGATGTGTCATAATACTCGATCGCATCCTGCGAGAGAATATTACATGGTAAAATTGCGTGTAACAAAATGCAGGCAATTAAAAAAAACATTTTTCAATACAATTGAAACACGTTATAAGATTACCAAGATTGGTCTTGGGAAAATCACAGACTACCGTAAAACACATTATCGAAACCTGGTAATAACACTAGGAAAACTAGGATGCAAAATTCATGAGACTGATTTAGATCATTTTTATTTTATTTAGAATGTATTATTTTCATATGTAGTAATTTTATGTTTTGATATAGTACCATATAACAAAAATGTATCTGGCATGTATAATTCATGTTTTGCATTTAGTTGTTATTACGAAGTGAAAACTCACTTCAGCATTTAGTTCTAAATGTTTCGAAATAAGTGAGAGGAAAATTTAAGATTAAAAATCCATTTCCTTCTGTTTCGTCATCAGTGCGACAATCTGTTGCGTTCGGTAATGTTTACGTGAGCTGCACAAAAATAAATCAATGCTACACATTGCTGCTCTTAGCTAAAACGCATGTCTATTGTAAGTCATTTCCGCTCAGATGCCCATAATAAGTGCGTTTCTAAAGGAAATTGCATACTAATGCAGTGCGAATTGGGGTCAAATGAACAAAAACTACGACTCTAACGCTGCTTCGGGGTACAGCGCGCAAAACTATTCAAAATCTGTATGTTGACTTCACCAAATGTGGTTCAACATTATAGCTATAACCACACGCAACATTCATGCATTCGATGTGAGATAAGCCAATATACAAGTAAGCAAAATTTTGTAGACTGAAAAAGATATTTATTTTCCTTTCTCCACATAACAAAAAGACTACATTAAATTAACGATAAATCAACATGCAAAGTAAGTATAAGCTAAGAGTATGAATTACAGTAAAAAATTCTAACAATCCTTTTATTTACCCTGGATAAAATTCCAAGGCAATTAAGTATCCTGAAAATTGTTTGGAAATTCATAGATATTTCCAGAATTTAACAAAAATATCCATGTTTTGACTGAAAATGTGAAACAATTTCGAAGGAATTACCAGGAACTTTTAATGGACTCTAATTTAACCCCATTAGCGTCTACATAAATTTTACACCATGTCCCATATTTCAACGTAATCTGCCCCTCTTCTAAAAGTGACTCACCCCTGAGAAAAGTATACTAAAATTTGAAACAAAGAGAGAAAAATTTCAATCAACTCAAATATCGCTTATGAAAACGTTCGAAAAATGTCTGATCAATCCTAACAGGAGCTTGTAATTCCTTCAAATTAAATCATTTAAAGAGATCTTTAAAGGATTAAATCCTTTAATTATTCAATCTACTTCTATTCCAATTTATTTAATTAATTATCTATGGAATCCAATTGCAATTTTTTCTATTCTATTAAATTCTGGAAATTTATCCTATTCTTTCGAATTCACTTTAATAAAAAGTTTTTTGCAACTGCAATATATCCCCTCAAATTTTCTCAGTGTGGAAAGCTGGTCTATAAACAAACAAAGTAAAAAAACCGGAAAACTTATTCCCAAGGACAAATACACCGAATCCGAAAAGAACCGTACAAAGCAGTTTAGCAAAACAGAAAGAATCATGGGACAGCGGCGAACAAAGAATCGGCCAAGTTGTGTGCGTTTTCCGCGAGTGACGTAGCGACACGTGCTTCTTTGCGAATCTGTTGTTGAAGAGAAAGGAGATTAATCTCCCGTGAGCCGTGACGAAGAAACGCCTCGATGGGATTTCCGAGAAGGCCATCGATACTAATCACTGCAATCGCGCATAATGACTGGCTTCACGTCATTTTGCTAACGCACTGGTGACTGGCCTAGACCGTAGATGCAGCGCGGAAAAATCATTTCCCGGCGACTTTCATCCGCACACTTTCGGGCCCGCGCGCGGAACAAAGAAGAAAGTGGCGCTATCCCGAAAACACCTCGTAACCCGCAAAACTCGTTTCGCACGAGTTTTACTTGGTGACGGGATCATCTGGTACTCTTAACTCGAGTGTGACGTACACTAAGAAAAAGGTTTAGTTAAGATATATTGAGAAAATGTAAGTAATATGGAGTAATTCCGCGTCTTTTATAAGTTGAAAAGTGTACATGTCGAGTAAGGGAAAAAGGGAAAAAGATTAAAATAAATTGCCAATAAACTAGTTGGCCTGTTCTTATTTTAAGACTTATTTTAAATAATTCAGATTTTATTTATGTAAAGAATAATGTTAATGCGTAATAGCAAGTTGGATTAAATTGCGAAGTATATAATATATTAAAATTTGATAAATGATTGACAATAAATATGAAATTATAAGACGAGAAACATTTGATATTGTTTTAAACATCAAGTCTGTACAATCTGAGTTTGTATATTATATTGTTGTTTCAAGTCTCAATTGGGTAATTTGAACTCCAAAGTGAGTTATGCTGTTTTCAACTCTGAATAGATTGAACTCCTTTCTGAGTTGAACGAATTGGGTAACTCGAGTTCCAAGTTGTTTCAACTCGAATGTATGGTTCAAACAGCTTTAAATTGGAGTTGAATGAACTTTCACTATATTTCGACTCGAGTATCAAGCAAATTTTGCTTGATTTATCCGTTATCCGTAATTAAAATATTCGATTGATATGACAAAAGTTGTATTAGTTTGACTAAATATTTCGTTAATTCGAAAAAATATTATAAAAAAATATAAAATGTAAACAACCAGAAATCGTTATTCTTCTACATTTGAAAGCCAAAATTGTTTTGTGATCTAAATGTATTTAAAATAAGTGAGCAAATCTCGCTCTGATCGATTATCCATTGTCCATCTTTTTGCTTCCCAGTGAAAAATTCCTAGCTCGTTTCCTTATTAGTTTCCTAACAATATTCCTAGCAGTTGGATTTCCAAAAGGAAATTGGCACATAGGAAACTAGCTAGGAAACGAGCTAGAAAACGAGCAAGGAAACTATCTAGGAAACCAGCTAGGAAACTAGCTAGGAAATCGGAGTCAGATTTGTTGGAAAAATGTATACAAATTGTAGAAAATTACTAAAATTACTTTAATAATGACACGCAGTCGAAGATTTTTCAACTAAAGATTAAGAATCTTCTCTCCTCATCTGTAGTCGTATTTACCTAATTATTTTACTTTAACAAAACATTTTTTCGAGTAGTCGGATGGTGTAACATTTTTATACATCACGAAAAATAAAAATAAAAAAACAATTTCATTACTTTTGTCGGTTTTGTTATTAGCGCTATGTGTGTTTATTCTCTTGTGTCGACAAATCAACAAGTTTATTTGTTCCAGCGAAGATAAAACGAAATACTCCTACGTCTCTAATAGCACAAACTAGCTTTTATGTCTCGAAATGCGATTAGGAAAACCCGATTTTTCTCAAACTCTCCAGGGCGGAAAGTTACATTTTCCGATCATGTGTCCCGCATGTTTTAATACACCAATGTTTTCCCGAAAAATATAATTTATATTTATTTAATTATTATAATTAAACTAAAAAATTAAATTATATAACTTAATAATTATTATTTAATTATATAATTTAATTATATACAAAATACAAATTATATTATTTCTTGCCGAAATTCACTTTACATCTTAAGATTTATTTTCCAAATGTATTTTCTTTTCGTAAAACTCCCAACGTCGGAAATCTGCATTTTCCTATCCTCTGTCCCACTTGCCCATATCATTCTTTGCCTCAAAATTATAATTTCTTCACATTCAAAATACAAATAATACATTTTAACTCTATACACCATCTAAACCAATTACATTAATTAATTAACTTTTCACATTTATATACACTATCTCTTTTTTCAAAATCCCTTTCGTTTCCCTCCACAAGACCAGGTTCCTTGCCCGCTCGCTACGCCGCTGACTCCGCGCATGCACAACAAAGCCGCGCTTTCCGTACAGTCGAAATTGGCGTGCGCGGTCCGCTGATTTTCGACCGAACGGTCGAGTCAGCTGGGTGCGATGCGGCGCCCCGACGGGTGCGACAAGGACGCCCGCGCGGATAGATAATAACGCGAAAGGGAGTAACTGGGAGCGCGGCGGGAGACGGGCTCCGCACATGAACGTCGCGGGTCGATAGTCGAGCACTGCTCGAGCCAACGTGGGGCCTCGGTGCACGCGCACCGAGACCGCGAGCGAGTGCATGCGCACTGGACCGAACCGTCACCCAGGATGCCGCGGCAGTCGAGAAATAGACAAAGAAGCTCGAGTAATTAAACGAACAAAGGTCGATGTGCGACGCTGCTCAGATGCAACTGGCGAATCGGGACCGTCAGCGACTTTCCACTAGCGATCCGCCGCCACCTGACAAAAACGTTCTTTATCTGAAGCAACACTCATCGGAACCAATTATGTACCGCTGTTACGACCCGATGTATTGCTATTGATTGATAGGTCATGTTTCGATAACCGACATCTTGTTTTGAATGTTAGAGTGATCGAATGCTGAAATGATCGCTTTCTTTGTTCCTGACGATTGGGATGGGTGTTAGGAAAAGGGGAGAAGAGAAAACTTTTGGGAGATGAAGTATTTGGGAAATGGAATTGAATCATCTTTAATTTTGGAACTGAGATTGATAGTTAGTTGTAGAAATAATTATCTGAAAATCTCTGAAAAATGCTTTGAAAACATCTGAAAATCTCTGAAAACCTCTCAAAATTGGAACTGTCAGATTTTCAGAGAAAACGTTTGAAATGGTAAATTGCACAGAAAATGACCGTATCTAGTTATGTTAGTTTGACCAGTTCCTTCCATGTTTTATTCGAGTGACCATTTGGTTTCCCGTTGTTAGCTTGACCGCTTGACCTTTGAACTCTGTAATCATATGATCTATTTGAAAATCGTATAATTTGGTTAGGATTCTAGACTGGGTGAATGACCTCCAGTTGGGTATTCAGAAGGTACTTTTCAAATGAATGTTACCTCAAATAATACGTCTTCATTTCGAGACATTCCGAAAAGTGGTCTCCTCTGCGAAAAGTAGAAAAATCAAGTGGCATTTTTACCCCAATTCACCCTAAGTGTAATTCCATGTCGAAATATGTCGTAACGGTTTCTTTTTCGACTCAGATCTAATGGTTTCTAATAGCACATTGCAACTAGATGTTAGAGCAGTTTGTAGAACCCTATTCACTTTTTATTTCTTGATGGATCGATTTATCTTACGCTTATTTTCTTAGGCAACTTCGTAATTTTCCATAATAAATCAGGAAGTCTGTTAGATGATTGATAGTAACACCATTTGTGCAATTATACATATAATTTTATTTTCTTTATAAATTTTCAGGAAGTTGGGAAATCGAGTAAAGAATTTCATACATTTTTCGTAAGCGACGAATGCAATTCGAAAGAATTAGTTATTCCTATTACATTAGAGTTTGGCAGTTGACGAATTGGATTACGACAATACGGAATCAGTTTAGTGCTATCTGTAATTCGATTTGCTTAAAGTGAATCGTTGCCAGAATAGGACAGATATATTTTGTCTTACTTGCACTCATAAAAGTTATTCACATAAACTTATTTTACGAAAAAAGTAAAGATATTAGCGAATTCCATTCGGGATATTGCAAGTAATACGAAAAAAAGAAATTGTCATTTCTCAGATCGTATGAATTTGACAAATAGCGTAGAGTGATGAAATAACACATACATAATGTAAATAATTGTCTACAATCACGAAAATGTAATCAACTGATTGCTAAACGGTCGTTCGTCTGGCAAACAGTTGATAGGAGTCGAAAAAGAATTCCACTCGAAAGCATCAAAAAGTCCAATTTTTTACGCTGGGTAAAAGTCGTTGACTGATATGGCGTTAAAAGCTAACAAGGTTCTCCCATTCAATACTGAATCAGTGAACCGAGTTGAATATTTTTATTGTTACTTGCAACCCTATTCTTAGCCAAATCAATCGATACCAATTAGCAATTCAAATTCAGCTAATCCGAACCGAATAACACCGTAAAATCAAGTGCATCTGTGAGAGACAGTTTTCTAGCATAGATACATATAAAGTTCAAGGGAAACCCGTTTTTCATTAACATGATACCAACGATGCATAAACATCTTTCTCGGAAGACATAACGAAGGACCTTTTTTACTGGTACAGGCGAAGTTTAAATCCAAAATCGCCATTGCCAACGATTAATAGGTGTACACAATAATTATTGCGTAACGACGCGGCTAAATTACCTGTTATCCCCAAGACATCTCTGTTATTGCTTGTCTTTCTTGCTGACATTATAAACCCACAAAAACACTTAGTTTGTCCAAACCGTAATACAATTTTCTCATTGATCGAATAGGAAAAAAGGTTCAAACTAGGATGACAGATACGATTTATATATCGTATCAATCAAAAAATTATGTTTTTGAAGTAAGAAGTATATTTACTTGAGATATAGTTCGCAAAGTAAGTTTTTCTCTGACTGAAGTTATGGAAATGGTTGTTTGCGAAGTGGTGGACCAGAAATGTTTCTAAAATGGATGCTGATAAATATTAAAAAATATTCCAATAATTTGTTCTAAAGAATTCAATAAAATAATGAACTAGTATCATATAAATGTTACTATAATATTTTATAATTTAAAGAAACAGCAGCTTAAAGCCGCATTTCTTTATTTTATTCTTAGACATTGGCTGGGTTAGAGACTAAGTAGCGCAACTTGTGTGAGAGTCTTGGGTTCGATTCCCAACACCAGACTGGGTGATATAATAACATTAATAAATATTTTTCAACAAAATTATTATAAATATTACAACAATAAATGTTATAAGTTTAAAAATTGTATTAAATATAAATAATTTTCCAAGAAATTCCGCCACGCTTTACTAAACAAATAAAATTAATAAAAAAACAACAAACAGTCACATAACATAGGATGATTATCAACATTTCGCTCAACTCGTAAACTAATCATTAACCAATAAGAAAAACCACCTTTTATACCTATTGATTACATGCTTGCGTCGAACAATTTTCTTCTCCCATTGTTAAACAATACATAATTCCTCGATTCGTGAAAGTAAGCCAAACATTTCCCTCCTTCTCCCTCTATCTAACTGAAACAAGTGGAAACTAGTTTGATCCTTACCCCAATCCGGGTACATTTACACTAACTTGACCGCGCCACCAAAACGAAGTTGCTCTAATTCAACTTAATTGTCCAATTGGACGCCAGATGAAAAATTGCGTAAGAAAATTGTAATGAATACGAGAACGCAGT
Source organism: Ceratoteleas bidentatus (assembly GCA_022817645.1). Taxonomy (NCBI): domain Eukaryota; kingdom Metazoa; phylum Arthropoda; class Insecta; order Hymenoptera; family Scelionidae; genus Ceratoteleas; species Ceratoteleas bidentatus. The sequence continues at coordinate 31,442 of JABFPB010000603.1, forward strand.
GCAGCTTTCGTCCGGCATGTGGCATCCTCTATCTCGTCGGCAGTGCCATCACGTTTCCGGTCTTCGAACCTGTCGGTGCAGTTGCACCCGCGAGACTCCGCATCAAAACGCGATTAAACGTTTCCGATACTCTTATATCATATGTACTCGAGCCCAATCTGTTACAATAAAAAATGAACGTCTTTTTTGAAAGGTCGGGTGATATGAAATTGTATCATTTTTTACTTTATTAATGTAGTCGATGTTCGAATTCGCGACAGAATCGAGTGACACTTTTGTTATCAATCTATCGCTGGGTAATCGCGGATATCAAGTGCAATCTTCGGTGTCAATTACGCTGATTTAATCGAGCCAAGTACATTTATTTTTACATTGAAAAGAAAATTACATTCTAGCGAAATATTTAATTAACATTTAATTGATTAATTAAAAAATGTTTTTCTGTTTTTGTAACTCATCTTTTTAAACGTTAGTTGAACTTTCAACTAACATTTTCAAGTAATACTGCGGTGATAGGAATGCGGTCAACATAAGTGATAGTAAACCATGATGTCACGATGACATCAATATCACATTGATGGTACGGCGTTATCCTCGAATATAATGCATCTCAATCGTGAAGTAAATGTAGATTGTATTTTTGATTGCATTTGGCATTAAATTTGATACTGTAATAAGTGGTATCACAATTATTTCAAACAGAAAAAAAGTTGATCATGTGGGAATCGAACTATGAAAGTTAACGTATTTCATGTTTGACTCTATCGATTTACTCATCTCGTAAAGTTATTTGGAAAGAGTAAATCTTCAAATCTAAACTCACATAGATAGGAATTGGAGACTAAAGGAATTCGTTAATTGGATCAATTAAACAGTTTTAAAATAGAAAACAAAAAAGTCCAGTCAAAACTTTAAGACTGCTAAGCATTTTCTTATTTTCATGTAACATTAAATGTTTTATTTTGTTAACATAAGATATTAGACATATCTTACATAGACATTTACGTAGTATTTACAGCATTTATATCTTTTCACAGTCTCCTTGCTTTTAATACCCTACGTCACAATTAACCAATCTTAGTTTATATTTTTTGTTGTTATCATTACTATTACTATCTACACTTAAAATAGCTTTCGTAAAGATTGGAATAGACTTTCCTGCCAATATTTACTGCATTGGCTTCAAGAAAGTTGTGCTGAAAATATTTACTGTCTGAAGTTAGTTAATCCTCAGCAAAATGTTGAAACGGTTTCCGTCTTCTGCCAAGCAACTTTTTCTTGGCTCAAACAAGACTTTCCAAGATTAATGTTTTCCTTCACTCTATTCTTTCCACGAAACTTTGTTAGTCGTGTAAACTGAGAATAAGGCTTGATAATCTTAATTAAAGACAACTTTAGTCTATCCCGCGCAATAAAACAGTTTAATAGAAACAGAGAAAGAGACTGTCGTATTAGTAGACAAGGGTATTGTCAAGCAGAATCATCGAGTTGGCGTATAGACATTGTCTGTTTTATACGAAACTTTTTCTCAAATGTTCGTTTAATGCATGCGTATTAGACATTGTGTTCTTTCAGGGCTTGTCATATTCTTCAACACAAATGACTCATACTTTATTACAGCAATACCCCCACGATAGCATAGTTTGTTTAATGATTCGTCAACATAACTACCGACTAATGAAGAATTACTCAATTATTATTATGTTAGTCAAAAACTTTTTTACTCTGTAATCTCAATTCAATAAAATGTGAAAAACGAATAAGCTTATCGAAATGTGCCAATAAAAGTGCAATTTTGTTTTAAAAAACCTCATACTTTTGCAGTTTCCTCGTAATAAAGTCATAAAATTTCGAACATTACATTTGGTTAGACTTTTCAAGTAGTTTTACGTAATATATCACATAAAATTTCGTGTTCTCTGATTCAACGGATTTACAATGTAGGCGAATAGTGTTGTCTTGGTAACTGGACGAAAGTAGAGCTCATTTTTATTTTTGGAAATCCACCGCAATGTAACGCCACGTTTGACCGCTGTAATGCAATTAAATAATAAAAAATCGCTTATCGTGAAAGTTTGTGCGGCCGTGTATTACATTTCTCAGTCAATATTTCAAGCGCCTAGTTCTGTCTTCAAGTACGGTCTCTTTCAAGAGCAAAACTGGAAGTTTATAGTTTTATATGTTTTCCACGTTTTATTGAAATCACGTCGGAGTCAATTCTAAACGTCGATATCCTGAAATTGCAATATCTCATTCACGAGATAGACAACGAAGATTTATGGAAGATAATAAATAATTCTCATCTGACCCTATATTTCGGAAACCGTTCGAAAAACTGTAAACATATCCAGTATGTCAAAACTGTAACATTTTAGGTCACTTTTTTTATCACATATGGATAACATATGAATATTTATTATTTTTTTAATAAATATTTTTTATATTTAATAAAAAGGTTGGGAAATAAAACGTTTAGCAACTTACTAATAATTCCCGAAAATATATCAACTCCGATTGTACTTTTTCAATCTGATATAGTCAGATTCTCTCGATTCTCTTAAACAAATCATCTCACTGTTAATTCAAAAGATATCATATTTAAAAATTATAAAAAATTCATAATATATTCATATAAAAAACAACACATGTGAACTCTCAAGTTACGATAAAAATTTGTTTGCATCCAATAAATCGTTTTACTACGTCTAATAACATAATCGCAATAGTTGGTGTTACAATCATTTGTTTCTTACGCCATTTCATTGATAAGCTAATGTATTCGTGTCGGGATTTCAGCGACCAGTAAGCAACTAATGCGTAATATTGGCGAAATGATTGTAGAGATAATCTGAACGACTGCCGTTCACTCGGGACATGAACTTTCCCAATCGGGAATCGCGACTCGATCCTGAACTTGGTCGAATTTTGGAAGGATAATTATTTTTCGAATTTCGACCAACAAACAATCATTTGACATTGTGAAACATTGGACCGATGCACTTCTCCGAAAAAAATTTCCCGGTGCAAAATAATATTCATGACGTTCGAGTTATTATTCGCAAAACAAGTCATTGCAAGCCATCTTTGATTATTGCTTTCAAAATCTGTTTTTGCACTATTGGCGCAGTCATCCAGAAATTGCTGCGTGATTAAAAGTCCACTTGACTTCTTATCGTGTTACGTAACGATCGCGAAAAACGAAACTTGTTGCACATCCGATTGAAATTCACAAGCAATTCAAAAGTTCGTAGCAAAAATAAATAAGCGCGAAAGCAAAAAGGTTGCGGCTAAAGTTCATCGGAAAAAATAGACAATTTCATTTCTTAAGAGTGCAGGTGGGTTTGCACACTGAGAAAACTAAGTGGTAAGAATTACCATTTCAAATGGTAAAGCTTTACTATCTGAAATGGTAACTTAAAATATATTTCATTTACAGTATTAATGAACAAGTTTTATAAAAAAAATTCTAGTAATGTATCTGGAATGCTATTAAATATCAGATAACTTGATTGGAATCATAAATATCATATTAGG
>JABFPB010000604.1:0-34962 GCA_022817645.1 Ceratoteleas bidentatus
TTTATCAAAAAATGTCAAATTTTTCAAAATTTTTCAAAATTTTCAAAAATTTTCAAATTTTAAACATTTTCAAATTTCTTAAATTTTCAAAATTCTTAAAAATTGTCATATTTCGGAGAAAAATTTTCAAAATTTACAAAAATGTTTATGATTTATACAAATTTTCACATTTGCAATATTCAAATTTCTACAAAATTGTCATATCTCGGAAAAAATTTTCACTTTCTCAAAATTTTCAATATTTACAAGAATTTTCAAATGTCTCAAAATTTTTGGAATTTCTCAAAATTTTTCAAATTTCTCAAAATATTTCGTATTTCTCGAAAATTTTCAAATTAAAAAAAAATTTTAATACTTTTCAAAAATTTTTTAATTTCTTAAATTTTCAAATTTCTTAAAAATTGTCATATTTCGGAAGAAATGTTCATTTTCTCAAAAATTTTCACAATTTTCAATAATTTTCAAAATATACAAACATTTTAAAATTTACAATATTCAAATTTCTCAAATTTTCAAATTTCTAAAAAATTGTCTATTTTTGGAAAAAAATTTCACTTTCTCAAAATTTTCAAAATTTACAAAAATTTTCAAATTTTTACAAGAATTTTTTAAATTAAAAAAAATTTTTCAAATTTCTCAAAAATGTTCAATTTTCTTAAACATTTTCAAATTTCTCAAATATATTTAAATTTTTCAAGTTTTTTAATTTTTCAAAAATTTTCAAAATTTAAAAAATTTTTCAAATTTCTAAAAAATTAAAAAAATTTTGAAAATTTTGATAATTTCTCAAATTTTTTGAATTTTTCAAAATTTTCCAAATTTCTCAAAATTTTTCGAATTTTTCAAAATTTTTTCAAATTTCATAAAATCACATATCGTATTTACTTGTTTTTCATATGCCCCCTTAAGATAGTGGAAGCACCTAGTACCATTACTAGTTGCCTGGAAATAATGAGTCTGGACATAGTACGGAAAGTGTCGTAATGAACAATCTGGTAACAATCTGGTATAGTTCTCGTAAAAGTCTGGTAATAATCTGGACATGGTATATATGAAACAGCAATTCAGTGCCGTATTTTGAAGGTACCAAATCGCAAATAAGGTCATTATTCGTGCAACGAAGTAAATTTTTCAATAAATACACTACATTAAAGTGTACCGAATTTAGAATGAGAAAGAACATTTTTTCATCATTGATAAAACTAGTAGAATTTTTAACAACATTACAAAAAATATCGAAATCAGCGAAAAAAATGGCAAATATAACTAACGTTACTATCTTAAATCCTACCATTTTCAAAAAACATGATTTAATACAGAATTAAAACGAATTAAAAAGTACCTTAATCCAGCCTTAATAAAGAACTACCTTAATCCAACATCACCAGGGGCGACATCTGCCGTGCCCCGCGCAAAGCCTCCCAACCCGACCGCCGATATCCGTCCCACTCGCCGCGCTTACATAAGCGCGCGAGCCGCTCCGTCGAAGGCTCGCGAGCTTCGCTCGCGTGACTCACTCGGCGTCTTGTTCTTGCCCGGGACACGTGATAGCGGCGCGTCACGGTTTCAACGAGCGTAACATGCCGAGTGGCTTCCGTGACGCAGCACGCAGCGCACCTCCGGCCGTCGCATTTCCAGCCGCGTAAGCGACCGCCCGTACGCCGTGCTACGCGACGCGCAAAACGCGACGACGATGCTCGACCTCCTCGACGGGGTGCTCGACATTCCCAAGCTCTACTATGGTACCCTCCTAGGCATCGGCTTCGGCGTCTATTACTTGTACGAAGTCGTCCAAGTGAGTACCTGTCGTCACCGCAGTCACTCATTCCGATCCGCACCGGGTTTCCGCCCTTTGTTCACTCATTAGCATGCCGGCGCCCGATCGGGAACGAGGAGGAAAAGTAGGCGAGGAGAGGAACAAGGGTATCGATTGGTTGAGGCCGATGTTTGATACCTGACGATGGTACACCGTAGGGGTAGCATACATTCTGGTCGGAAGTCAAAAGGGGAAAGAATGTAGTAAAATTTGATAGATTTTTGGAAAATTTTACCACACACTGAGGAAACCTAGTTTGGTTTTGTTGTGAAAGCAATGTCCATAACAAATTTCATTTATTACAAAAAACAGTTTTTGTTATGAAAGTAATGAGTAGAGTTAGATGTAATAAGGGGTTTGAAGCCATGGCGAACTTCTTAGGGTGTTTTAACAGTATTTTGGGGACTGAAATCCTTCTCAGTAACGTGCTTTTTAATTCAGTTTCTTTGAAAACTGAAGGTTGGAAACAAAATTGCACTTGAAAACTTGGAACATCTATAATACGGCTGAAAAAATGGAAACATCGTCAAAATGAACTAAATCATATCAGTCAGATTATTTGGTAATAGTATATGATTTGATGTTATATTACGACTTTATATTTTATTACTGTCTTTATTACTTATTTACGATTACTCCAAGTTTTGTTGTAAAACTTGGAGTACTTATCAGTAATTTATTCATTAGAAACATGTTTCCATTAGTGATGAAAGTGCCAAGGTAGGAACTTTCCAAAAATAGAAAATAATTTTTATTGATTTTAAAATACTCTTTCAAATGTATAACATCGAAATTCATTCATTAAAAAGCCAGAAACCTTTCTTTGTGTTATTAATTAATTTGGTGCAAGCGCTCCCGACGCGATTCTCGGCCTACCGAGCGCCCGCACACTGTCTGCCTCATATACAATTTGCCGACCATATTACGGGCCCTTGTAGTTCCAAATAGTGAAATAGATGTCGGAGGAAATAGATGCTGATGGAATGCTAAATTGCAGGCATTGCAGATCGACGGTTAGTTGAAAATATTTACTAGTTACATTTACATAAAACTTTTAAACTCGTTTTTCTCGAAATCATGTTTTTCAAACAAATTTGCGTGATAAATTACTCTTACAATTTTCATCGGATTGACTTGAAACTTCGCCCAATTCTTCCCCGTAGTATAATCCATTTTTTCTGCGTTGTTATTTTTTTGATGCACAGTTTTATAAACTTTTTTACCCTCAAAATTGCCCTTTTTACATGTCCGTCATTTTCTTAAAAATAAAAATTTCGTGTAATCCCTACGAACTGTTTTTAAATATTGTTTTTAAAATTCTTTGGTTTTTGTTCTAGGATGCTCGAACAAGAAAGAATTTTGCCACGCAGACTGACGTACGGGGAGAAAAAATACCACTGAATCAATAACAAACATGTAATAGAAGACAAAATCTTGATACAAAGCGACCGCTATTCAAAGGCAAAGTGCTGTTATTTCGAATTGTTGTTAGCATTCTCGTTTTTACTGCGGGCTTGTTTTTTAACACAAAGTGTTCATCTAAAAGCAATACGGTGTTGGTTCAACAGAGATCACTGTGTTTAGTTTTAGTACAAGATGTCTATTAGTTCAAGGTCATCTTTTCTCCCCCGTACGGTGTACCTCGAAAGGAGTATACTTTGACACCACCTGCAACAAGACAGATTTTACTTTTTTACTTCAAAAAGTATGTAATTTGTAATGAAAGTTAATAAATTGCTAAACAGGTTTAGACTCTGCGTATTCTTTGTACGAAAAAATGCATGAAAATGCCTCCTAAATCACAGTCAGATGTGGTTTCGAAAGGGTTTCCTTTTGCCTGAATTTTGAATGGAGCATCGTTTCATTATCAACGGATTTTCATCATGAAGGGACTGTTTTAAGATTGTGTATTACTGTATGTTGCTCTACACGACAAGACACTGTCGAATTATAGCTCTTCTGAAAAACTCCCCGGAACCGTATAAAAAATATACTTCAAATTCAGACACTTAGTCATTTTTCACTTGGTTCAACTAAACCTACGAACTTTGTCCAATCACTATGTATGAAATCATTTCATTCACTGTGAATGAAATAATATTCAGTACATTCACTTCATTCACATTCACTTTCTCATATTACACAGAGAAAAAATTGAGCGATTATAGTAGTTGAAAACGAAGATACCTTATTCTCTCTGGAGTATGTGTATGTTAGTCTTTTTTTCAAAGTGACTTTCAAAGCATAGTTGACAATGCTGAATCAGTAATAAGTTGGCACTGGTGTACAATAGTTTAGAAGCTTGGAAGGCTGAATTCTGTTTAATATTATTAGTTGCTTTAACAGATTACTTTCTGCTAGAAGGGGAAATTGTATAAATATTTCAGAATTTCCCTAATAGAAAACGTGCAGACAATAGGTTTGCGAAAAACTTGCACAATGTTTGTCCAAAGTTCTTAGTATATAAATAGCGAACCGTGCAGGGAAACATGATTGATCAAAGTTTGTACAAGGTTTGCAGTATTTTTCTATCTAGGTTAATAACGTTTATAAGTGGGGAATTGAAAATGTCAATAATATTTTCTAATCTAATCTAATATGATACTGAATTGGCGAAGATATGAAATTCTAATGATATTATAGTAATTTATAAGTGATATTTATAATATGATGTTTATAAGTTTTAATGATACTATAATAATTGTATTCCGTCAACTGACTTCAAAATAGATTTGAATATTCCCGGTACAATAATGAATTTTTTTAGTACACATTGAGAAAAATAAAATTATTCGACATTCCTGGTCTCGGAATAAAATTTTCGCCTGTTTCCTGGTTTTTGCCTGGTCACTTTCTTTCCTACTAATGATTATCACCCTGTTATAATCATTAGCAAAAATATTTTATTTATATTACTAATTTTTTTCCAAATGTAACATTCTTGTAATCTTCTAAGGTAAAATGTTTCTAAACATTAGAAAGTCTCGCGATACAATTTAGACATCAATAACTGTTTTGTCGAATAATGTGATAACTAAACATCCTTGAACTAGTTCTCAAATACAAAAATAAGTACTTTACAAATATTCTTAAACTACTCCCAGCAATTCTATGTTAGAGAAAAAACCATACAATATTTCTTGACGAATTTCCCCTGAATTCCTCCAAACCTAATTCCTTGTTGAAGACAAAGGCTTTCTTCCCGATTACATAGGAAGAAGGCAATCACCTCATCAATTCCATTTCTCATATCGGAACTTGATCCCGACCTCAATCATCAGCTAATATTCCCAACAGTTCACTTATTCAGATTCAGCTATTACATTCAACTACTTGAATCCGATGCCAATTTCTACCCATGCTTCTCTCTACAGAGTTTCAATTCGTTCCAGACCCAAATTTTGCATTACAAATTCTCCGAAATTGTGCACAACCATCTTTAACCATTTCCGCCCTTTCAATTTCTTAAAAATATTCCAGATTTTCTCTAATCCAAAATCTTACTTCACTTTACCATAAAACAAGATTCTTTTATTCAATCAGAACTTGTTTCGTCACAATTCGAATTTTGATTTCACTTTGAGCTTTCATTATAAAAGAAACTAGACGATATTACCCTAACAAAAATCCAGTGCATTGTAGAATCGCATACACTTGAAAAATATACCAGTGCACATGCACTCCTGAAAAATGGATGTCAGTGCAATCAATGCGTCGCTACAGTTGGTCGCGAGTGCATAAGCCCCTACATATGATTTGTTCATTGATACATTCATCAAGCTATTTAGACCGTAGGCAAAGTACCCTTCCGTTATCGCGCGTTTGGCACGCAATGAATTTATACAACGCAGCGGCGCTTTTTCGACGCCGAAACACGTGTGACACTTATGTTAGATCCACAATTGATCGTTGTACAGTGCGACAGAAATAGACAGTCTGCTGCAACGGAGCCGGAATATTTCGGTTATTACTTTTTTATGACACCTAGGTTGCTTCTTGTCACGTTTTTGTACTTTTCGACGATATATGCGGGGTACAAATGGCATAAAAAATATATATAGTTGTAGTAATGAATTTCGTTAAGTCTTGCAAATTAATTTAAATCATATGAAAGTAGTTATATGGTAAATTATTGTAACACGCACTGCCTGTCATGTTGGGTAATCAGATATAAAGTGAAAAGTTATAATTATTTGTGTAGCAAATTTCTCATAGCTAAGGCAGATAAGATAAAGATTTAAATTTTAAAACATAAAGAATATTTGAATATGAGAAACTGACGAAAGATAAAGAGTTTATAAATTAAGTGTTTTTAAATTTATATGTGTTTTGTTGCGGGAATTGTCAAAATTTCGTCGTTTAATTACTAAACAGTTGTGTTTCAATAAAGTATTACACCTTTGGGTAATAACATATGGGATTAAGTTTCAAATCTAAATACCTACATTTCTGTAGGTTAAATTGGTTTTCAATTTTGATTGGATTTTCAGGTTTGCACTATGTAATTTTTTTAGAAAAATATAGAATAGAATACAATTTTGATTTATCATTTTTTTTTTTTAAGAACCAATTCCGCTTAAAGTAACTGAATATTGTAACATTGATTTTGAAATTGCCATTGGTACGTATCGAAAAAACAGCCAACCGAACATTTTGACGAAATGTCTGCAAAAATCCATCGAACAAAACCGCACGCTATCAATCGTCGCACTTTTCAACGTTCAACTCAAACAAGTCGATGAATTATTCCGATGTGATGATTATACCCTTGCGCGTCGCACAAAGTTTCGTCCTGCGAAATGGCACAATAGACCGGATTAATTTGTAACGAGCGATCTTTCCTACAATGTAACCGTAACGTCGATCATTCTTAAGTTCATTTCAACAACTTTACTTAAACCAACGTTTCATTTTCTTCTTCATCTTCTTCTTACATTCCTCGAAAAAATGCAACAAATTCGCTTAAAAATCGATTCAGTAAAATTCCGACACTATCGCCGGAAAATGGATGCCAGATTTTGTTTTGTAAATTTTCAGATGCATTTGTTAATTTTTGTGAATTTTCGGTCATTTTCTTAGTTTTGGAATTTATTTAAATTTGCGACTTTCAAATTAATATTCCGGTAAAACAGATTTTGTAGAATTAGCGGTATTATCCTTTTGCATTTAACAAACCACAGTGCAACGGTTTACTTTTTTTAATTAAATTTTTTAACCGCTTCTTTCATTCTTCGAATTACTTTTGTAAATGTTTTCTTTTTATTTACTTTTTTATTTATAGTAAAGAAAATCCTGCAACCATTTTTGCGTGACTTATCAACCGACAACTTTGCCAAGCTCTGTCCGGCGGATTTAAACCGGGACGATTTTATCGGCGCGAAAACACGATTTCAGTCCGCTTGCCATAAGCCGATTGTGCTCGTATCAAAAGGCGATTCAGCCTTACTTTACAGCCTACGCGGTTTAACAGCCGAGATCGATCAGCCGAAAGTGTAACTCGGTTGATCGAGCTTAAAATCGCGTCGGATTGAAAATCGGGAGAAGAGGGTTTGGGGAGAATTGTCTCCGAAGGTTGTGGGGTGAAAAGAGACAAAATTCGTAGCCCTGATGACGTCTTTCCATGTAGGTCATCGGGTCAATGAAGTCGACATTCCGAGACAAAAGGGTAAAGAGATGAGAGGGTGTAGATTCAAGGAATTATTGTCTTGCAGGGAGCAGTTTTGTTTAACAATGACTGTGGAAATGAATAGAAAATAACTCAGTTGTCGCGAATTAAACAGTTTCCCAATTACGAATTCAAAATTCCTAAATTGTAGATTGATGGAATTATTGTCTGCTTGTGAGAAGTTTTGGTGAACAATGACTTTGCTGAAGTGAATACAAAAGAATTGCATCTTTTCGAATTAGGTATATTTTTAATTCCTGAATTGTAGATTGAATCAATTATTGTCTCCCAGTCAGAAGTTTCGTCAAACAATGATAGTGTTGAAGTTAATAAAAAATTACTAAAAATTACTTTTGCAAATTAGATAGATTTCAGTTTAGGAGAACTCCTGCTACTGCAATTTCAAATAAACTTTCAATTAAAGTATTCTTTTTAAAATATTTCCAACTTTCATAGGCTATCTCGACACTTTTCGTCGTGGAAGAAAGTGGGAAATGGGTTGTTATTTGTGGAGGGAAAACAGCGTTTTTTCAATGCAAATGCCGGATGAAATTTTTTCTCTCGTTCTTGATCGCGAGGTTGGGGGAGGAAGGACTATCAAACCTCGTCTCGAGCCACTTTGAGCAATTGACGCTGAATCGTAATTAAGGTCGAAATTGATATTATACCGCGGCGAGTCCTACAGTGCAGTAATAAACGCGGACGAAGAAGGAGCCGCTAATAATTGAATGAACCGATTTCAAGACACCTCACATAATAAGAGCAGTTATTACATTTATCATGCCTTTTTCGACATTGTCTGCGAATTAATTTATGCCGTTCGAGAGGCATTTCGCCCAGCGAACATCTTTTATCGCTGAATAATGATGAGTTTCAAGAGCGTCGGTTCAACGAAAATATTTTAAGAAGCGCCCTTTCTCGGTGAAGTATAGTTGTGAATGTATTCGACAGTTTTGCGATAATAATATCGTTAAACTCGGTTTTCTAAAAAAAATCCATTATTCGGAAGCTAGTAAATATGCTATTGGAAAGTGAATATTAAAAAATGAATATTCCATATGTTACATTAGTTTCTAATATTACAGAAACTTTAATGGTTTTTCAAGCGAAGTATTCAATTTCAAAGTCGGAATGTTGAAAGAAACAATTTTCAGAAACATTCCAATTGAGAAAATGTTGAAATCCGCTAAAACGTTAAGATTTTCTCCTTAAAAACGGAACAAATATAGTCCTTCTCGAGAATCGAACTCTCGCCTCATTTCAGCGTTCTTCATTGTAATTGTATAAACTTCCAGCAACGTCGATTTCCCAATTTTTCGCAATTACCAAATAACCCGATTTAATAAGCACTTTTTGCCTGTAATCAGTGCTTGTTATCAAAGCAAAGTCTAACAAAGTTTGATTTTGATAGACGTCCAGGCAATGTAACATCAAAGCTCACATTATTCCGTCACCTTTAATCCCCTTTGATGAAAAAACTTAATTCGCCACGGGCCATCAATTCGCCGTCGTCTTAATCTCATTACGCGCGCTTTTTTCCGCCAAAACACAATGCGCCGCAAAGCAACCCATTGATCCGCATTCGACTGTAAAAGTCGTTGTGGAAATTCCCGGCGATATTAAACGCGCGATCTGCATACGTTGATTTCCAGACTCGCGAATAAAATTAACGAAACTCCGAAATAACGGTACTAGCAAAAATTTTCTGCTTTTAATTAAGCTGATTTAATTAAGATATTTCATTTGAAGATCGATTTTACGATCCTGTCATATTTAGTTTTCTAAATCAAATAATCGTGCTGTTCTTGATTGAAAATAATTTCTTACACTTATAAAAAGAAATGTATATATATCCCGATTCATCTCATGCAAAGTTCTTTTTTTCAAGAATGGCGTCTCGTTTCCATTCGAACGACGTAATTGTAGGACTTTTGTGGTCCCGAGAAAAAATTAATTAGGACGAATGCAAATGTGGGGTATAACAACGCCGGAAATGAGCGTCATTTTTGCGAATTAATCGTTTAACCGTTCGATTTTCGTCGCACGGAACCGAGTTGCATGTTATTGTCGGCGAACCGAACGTACTTATTACTCGTATTAAGTGGTCGACGAAAGATATTGTTTTATAGTCCTAAACCTTGGTAATCACTGAGTTGTACGATTAATAGGTTGTCAGTTAATTAAATATATAACTAAGGGCTGCTTAGAGTGCATTTTCTTCGATTTATATATTGGCTGGTGAGAGTGCACGACCCATTTTCTGATACACCTATTTCATTTTGGGAATTAACAAATGGTATTGTCGTATATAATTATTACAATATTTTTTAATATTTTGTTTCGAAAATATCGTAATTCATTTATTTATTTCGAACTTTTGCCATTCACAGGATATTTAAAAAATGTTATTTGAAGTTCTAGAAATATTTCATAAACAATTTTAAAATATTCCTGAAATATTTTGAACATATTATTCACCGACATTAATAACTTATTCCCCAAACTTTCCCATCTTATAAAAGTTTTCCATTTCATGCCACAAAACCAATCAAAATGAGAAAGAATTTTTTACTTTACAGCCTTTTTCCAATTCAACCAAAATTACCCGCAATTTCACGAGACTCGAATTTCTTTAAACTGGAGTTGGTCGTTTCCCGTTTAAATCGCAAAAACAATGTCCTGTAAGAAAATTTCTTTTTTCCATTCGATTAAATGCGCTATTTTCGTTAACTTTCGACAGTTTTACCGTGAACTGCGGAAGTTGTCGACTGCAAGAAAGTGGCCGGAAAATCACTTGCAAACCTCTCGATATTGCCCGACTTGCGTTATGAAATACATTTGAAAAACTTCGCCGACACTTTACTTCTCTATTACATAATCGACGTACTATAAAAAGGCGATTCGAAGGTATGAAACTTTGCTCGACAGTAATTTCTGGTTGTAATTCAATTTGACAAAGGTTTATCGGAATTCGTTTCTGATAAGCTCCGACCGCTTTTAACGTTCGCATGAAGTATATTTTTACGATTAGTAATTTTTTAGTGAATAGATAAGACATTCCAAAAAAGTGCAATGTCATATTCAGTTTATAAACACATCCTTTTTCGTGTTTATATGCAAGAAAATCGATCTTTCGCAATTACAAATTTAAAAAATTAATATTTTAATCAACAAAGATAATTTCATCTATTGTAGAAAAAATCAAAGAATGCGTAAAATATAGACACATGAGAAAAAAGTTTAACATGAACTTTGATTTTTCAGACTCCATTGCTCATTTGCGCTCCTGGACCGTTTCGAGAGTTCCTAGAGAGTCACGTGCCGATCCTCAAACACAAATTTTGGCCGACCTTATGGTGCTTCGAATCCAGGGCTCAGACTATTTTAGCTACGGTTTTTCGCGGCAGCGTTGTACCGCATATCAAGTATAGAAGGTATATCTGCAATTGAAATTCAAACGATTGTTTTTCGAAGAAATTTTATCGTTTTATGTTTTGGCAGATTTTCATATTCACGAGGGAAGATCTTCACCTGATCAGTCGATATTATTATGAAATGACGTTATTTCAACCAATTCAGTAGTATAAAAAGAGAAAATATCGCCTTTAATTAGCAATGACTTTTCAGAATTCAATTTAAAGCACTTTCAGGGCTTTTCAAAGTAATTTAGATATCCTAATATTTATTCCTGTATTTGCTGATATACTCACTTTCTTTAATTACAATAATTTAGCTGGAATTAGAAAAATTCGAAAAACAATTTTTATGATTTCACAAAAATCTATTTTAGTATTTACCTACGTCAGTATATTTGCAAAATAATGTATACGTAGTTTATTCGCTTTTTCACAATACACAATGCGTCGGATCCAACACCAAAATGCATAACTTTGCGTCGTAAATACTCGTAGGCACTATAATTTTTAAATACTCTACAGGAAAAAATACATTGTGCCTAAAATTCATAACTTGAAAAATTGCTAAAAATTGCAATTATTCCCCCTTTTTGTACTACTGAAATGATTGGAATAACATAATTTATTGTAATATCGATTGATTAGCTAACGATGTTCCCCTGGCAGTTTGATAAATTTTGCATTCAAATTTGTACACGAGAGAGTATCATCTATCTCGAATGATTATATATCAGAAACTTCAATATCAAATTTAAAAACTGTTTTAAAAAATGTTTTGTTTTCTATGTTTAGAATTCTTCGTTTCATTACAATATTTATATAACAATTTTAGATCAATCCTCATTAATGGTCTATTAATGTCACACAAAGTCACACACAATACTTTTAAAACAACGACTTTTTCTCCCTCTTAAAACGATTGAAATAAAGAGCACTTGTTTTATAAGAGTTAAGCAATAATTATGCAACTTTTGAATGAACAAAATGTTTCATGACAAAAAAGCGAATTCAACTCTTTAAAAACATCTGACTTTTTTGCGATAAAAGTTGTATGAATGAAAAGAAAATATTGGCTTAATTTGAATGTTGTGAATGGATGTAATTGCCGTATCCTGCAACGCAAGTCGTTATTCATGTTGCATTCGAGCATCATCTTTCAGAATTCTTCAAGACAGTATCATTTATTTATCCGCTCATCATATTAGCGACATCGTCTTTTGCAATTCACTGCGATGAGTGTTTGAAATAGTTTCACTCGATCCATTATAAGCGCATCGACTTCATGGAAATGTGTATTTATTGAGCTGTTTTAGTTTAGTTTTAGTTAAACCAAAAAACTGGAAAACGTTTTTATAATTAAATGATTTTACTCTTATTGAAATAATGCAGTTTCTGTATTTCTGATAATGGCTTCACAAATAATGGCTCTTATTTGTATTAAATGCACATATTAAATATATTAAAGAAGACAGAAATCATTCATGAATAAAATCGTATTTCAAATTAGATTATTTTACGAAACTTCTATTTCAAATGCAAAATTAAATAAATTGTAGAATAATTTCGTTCCGAAAATTCTCAGTGAATACAATTCAAACTTTGCAGCTGCAAAAATATGACCCAAATTAAATTTAATAATAATATAAAACAAAATTTAAATTTATTTCCAAAACAATGTTGTAAACGTCAATAAAAGTGGGTTTTACGATTCTGATTGTTCACCCAATTTCGACAATTTATCAT
Organism: Ceratoteleas bidentatus; assembly: GCA_022817645.1. NCBI lineage: Eukaryota > Metazoa > Arthropoda > Insecta > Hymenoptera > Scelionidae > Ceratoteleas > Ceratoteleas bidentatus. The sequence goes on from JABFPB010000604.1 coordinate 12,641, forward strand.
CAATTCACCGACATACGTCTTCAAACTCACAAAACTTTTATTCTAAAAGTTTTGGTTTTTTCATTTTAGAGAAATTCTGACGCTATCGGACGGTGGCGAGGTGGCTCTGGATTGGGCCGAGCAGTGTTGCGCTTCGTCTTCGCCCATCGTTATTATTCTTCCCGGGCTCACTGGCGAAAGCAACGCGGAATATATCAAGTGTCTTGTTTGCGCGGCGCAAAGTGCTGGCATAAAATGTGTCATATTCAACAATCGCGGCCAGGGCGGCATTAAACTCAAAGTACGCGCCAAAGTGACTCGACGTTAATTAACGATAAAGCCTTCTGCCGATCGTTTAGGTGGCGCAATTACGCGGCAATTTAATTAGGTTTGCGCGAATCAAACCGAGCCGATAAACTCGCAACGCCGATTGCTCGGATAAAACGCCGGATCAACTTTGAACCGAGGAAGGCAGCGCGCTTTATCGCAAATCATTCGTTTTTATTCGGGGTTTGATTCTTGCGTTAATTAGACGGACATTGACGACCAAAAATAGGAGTCGACGAATGTGACTGATTTCGGGATTTTAAAAATTCTTCCTGTTTAGATTTAGATTAAAAAATTCAGATTTACATTTAGATTAAACAAATTTTTTTTCTACATTTTTAGAAATGTAAACAAAATGAGTACAAAACAAAAACTTTCTTCTTTTCTTTTTTGTAAAGAAAAGAAAGTTTCTCAACATTAAATTGTAAATACAAAATTTAGAATAATTTGTAACAGGTTCTGGGTTTGATAAAGTTGAAGGAAAATGACTCAATCTTCGATATTTTTCATTAAAGTATAATAGTAAATATTTTTTTTCATAAATCTGTATTGCTCCTTCGTTATGTATAATAATATTGCGTAAGGATTCAAGACTACAATTTCGTTCTAACTCGTTACCGATGATCATAAATTGCAAAATCTATCAAAGTCAAAAAGTCGTTAAAAAAATAAAAAATGTCATGCACTTGAAAAAAAGTATTCTTTTTATTAATAACATTTTAGCATTGATCCACTGTAAAAAACCTTGATATTGACAAAACTGTTCACTATTTGACGATCGATCAACGACGTAAATTATTTAAACTGCTAGAATTTTGTCAGTTTTGAATCAGCTTGTTTCGTAAGAAAACAAGCTGATTCAAACAGAACAGAAGATTGTTCAGAACAACTTAACTGAAAGATGATTGAATATTGAACAGTTTACTTTCAGCAAATGCAATGACAATTGTTCTGATTGTAATATAAAATTAAAATTAAAATCTTTTACAATCGATTAACGGTCATTTATAAAACCCTAAATGAGCACATTAGTTGAATCAACGTTGATTCAAGGTTCCCGAAATCCTTGAATCAACATTGGTTCAACGTTGCTGGATCAGTGATTCAACGGTTTAATCAGCGTTTTCAGCCAACACTGAATCAACCTTGAGTCAACGTTGATGAAACTTGAACAAACGTTATCTGCTAAGACTGAGTCAACCTTAATCTAAGGTTGAACGAGGGTTGATTCAATATGTTAACGTTGTTCGAAAGTTAAGTCAACGTTGAATCAACATTTGATAACAACTTTGACTCAAAGTTGAAGAAACGTTTATGGCTTTTTAATAGTACTGAGCGAAATTTTTAAGTTTTCACCCGATGCCTTAATTCCACATTGATTCAACTTTGTTCTCAAACATTGATTCAATGTTGATTCAACTTTGTTCGCTGATGATTGTAAACGTCGATTCAATCTTTGTTCAGCATTGAACCACCGTTAATTCATCGTTGAGCCGATACGTTGATTCAGCCTTGCTCAACGTTGACTCAAGGTTGATTCAATGTTTGCTGAAAACGTTGATTCAACCCGAACATCCGTAAGTTGACTCAACAATCACTGATCCAGTTACATTGAAGCAACGTTGATTCAAAGATTCCGGGAACGTTGAATCAACGTTGATTCAACTAACATGCTCCCTTAGGGAAATTATACATGTTATACAACTTGACACATTTTAAAAACATTGAATCTTTTTTTGTTGACACATTATTCCAGCAAAACTCACAGGTTTTTCGATACTTTCCTTCCAGACGCCAAAGTTGTACTGTGCTTCCAAAACTTCAGAAGACTTCAAAGAGGTGCTAGATCATGTCAGAAAGTCGCAGTCCCACGTGCCAATTGCCGCCACAGGAATATCAATGGGAGGGTAATTTCCTAACCCCATTTTAACAACATTTTTTGATTTCTAAAATAAAAGAATCGAGACAAATTGTTTAAATTCAAAATCGACTTATATTTACAACCCATCGTATTTTGAGTCAGTTATATAAAAAATGGCCCCAAAACATAACGAACACTTTTTTTTATTTTTACAAGTTTTCTGGCGTTTTTGTCAAATTTAAATGTTCTTGTGTTGCTTCCATTTTATAGTAAAAACGTAAAAATAGTATATTTTGCCCCAAGGGAGATTGAACGGGGAATTCCGTTTTCCTTGCGAAGCTTACAAGCCGAGCCGAAGGCGAGGTTTGTAATCGCAAGGGAAACGGATTTCCGTTCATCTCCCGTGTTGCAAACCATATTTTACGTCACGAGGGAGGGAAGAAAGCCACTTTTCGAAATCTCCCAAGGGAGAAAAGTGGCGTTTCCCTCCCTGAGTGACGTAAAAACCCTTTATTACATATCCTGGCCACGTAAGAAAGTCTCAGATACCGTAATAGAAATAAAATCTCTAAAAAATGTCTGAAAAAAGCTTTGACAAACTCTAATAATCCAAATTACGAGATTTTGTCTTTCTTTTGAACGTATATCATAGTGCAATCTCTTTAAATTCTGAAAAATTTTGAAAAGCTCTCAAAAATGCGACTGTCAGACCTTTTCAAAGAACTTAAGACATTTTCAGTGATATTCAAAGATTGCAGACATTTCCAGAAATTGTAGGAAATTCTGAGCGATTTAATTAGTTGATCCAATGTAATCGCTCATAATTTCCTATTAGAATCACCAAAAACGTTCTCAGAGAAAAACATGAAATTCTCTTAAGTTTTAATAGTACATCTGAAACCAAGTTTGATAAAAAGATTGACTCATATTGTGGTACAGTTTAATTTTAGGTAACTATCTTCAGCTGGAGGGCCGAAATGCCGTGGAAAAGTTGAAAGCAGCCTTAATCATTTCCGTTCCCTGGAACGTGTTCGAAGCGTCGAAGAGCATCGAAAAGCCTTACCTAAATTTGTTGCTGAACCGGCACCTCTGCAGTAACCTGATAGATAACCTGCGAAGACATTACACAGAACATAATATAACGGAAGAAATTGAAAGTGTCATGAAGGTAGATTGAAAAGTTAAAAATTGAGCGCGAATTTAACGGATGGCACAGTAATGAAAGGGGAGAGGCTTTACGAGCTTGATTCACTTGTATGAAAATATCAAGTGTCTTCGGGCAAGTTTAGTGGGCGGATCGTAAAGTCAATTACCGCTTTATGTAAGAGCGTTATTTTTCATTTATATTTATGTCGTGGACCCGTAAAAGTGAACGTGTAAGGCTCGAGAGATTTAGGTTTGCATTTATGGCGAGTCTGTGTATACTCATACAGATATCAGAGACAACCTGGAATGTATATTTTTCATTCGTTAAAAATATATTGGTTACCCATTTGTTCGATGTAAGCCTCTTTCTACTCGAACGTCTAAGATAACTTTACAAAAATTACATAGAATAGTATTAAATAGAAAAGAATTTGATTTTCAGCCAAATCCACATTCATTTGAATTATCTCGAATTCATTTAACTTGGTTTGAATGCTGTAATAGTTTAATGAATTCCAGTGTATAAAATCAGTTTAAACTTTTTCTAATTTACGAAAACAAATTATTTGTTTAAGAATTTAAAATGTGTCGTTGAAAACATTGATACATTTATATATTCTATCATGAAACTTATTGTATCGGTATTTTCTATTCGTTTCTATGGAATATTTTTTGGAGGAAACTCAACGATATTTCTGAAACATAACGATATTTCTGAAAAAATTGTTTCCAAAATGTAGAATCACAATTTTGGAAACAATTTCGTACGGTGATATCGAAAAGAGGTCACAGTAGATTTGCGCGGAGATCGTGCTATTTCGAATAAAGGATTCATTTTGCGAAGATACTGAAATGACGAAATTTGTTCCAGAGCAAGACCGTTCGAGAGTTCGACGATTACTTCACCGCGAAACACTTCGGCTATAAGAACGTCGATGACTATTACTCGAACGCGTCGCTGCACGATAAATTGCATCGCATCGAAGTGCCCACGCTTTGTTTGAGCGCCGCAGACGATCCGTTCCAGCCATTGGAAGGTACTCATCGATAATTAACAGCGCTTAAAAATTACAGTTCTGCGAATCGAACAGACAAATTCAACCCAATTAATTATGCCAGAAATTATAGAATTTCGTCGGAATATTTATCACTCGCAAACATATCATAATGATGTATTTATGCGAAAAAGTTATATTAAAAAATTGAAATTGGTATTAGCCGATTTTAAATTATCTCCTTAAATAAATTTCAAATTGCAAACCACGTTTGCATATTGTCGATACACTCTAAGAACAACTCTCTTGAGCCAAGAAAAACTTTTTTGAGCCAAGAAACTTTGTTTTGGCTCAAGAGAGTTTTTCTTGGCTCAAGAAAGTTTTTCTTGCCTCAAGAGAATTGTTCTTAGAGTGTTTATTTAAATAAATTTAAATAAATAATTATCAGACTTTATTAATTAAAATTAACATTTTCCAGCGATCCCTTTGAAGGACATCAGCAAATCAAAGCGTGTGGCTGTGATAGTGACTTCGCGGGGCGGTCACATCGGTTTTTTGGAGGGCCTCTGGCCAATTAAGAAGGACCAGTACATCGGCCGGGTTTTCAAGCAGTTCTTCAGCGCAGTATTCAGCCTGGGCGAAGATCACGCGGCCTTTTTATAGTCATATAGTTCGTCCACGATTTTGATAACGTGTTTTCCTCTCAATCAAAGTAGTTTTTTTAATCCACAGCCGTCAAATCCAAAGAAAGATATCGTACTAAACATTTTATACGTATAGAACAAATAAATTCACGACGGCTTGCATCTGGCATTCTTAGCCATCTTCATAGAGCATTTGCACATTTCCACGAAACCGAATTCGGCAAAGAGTTTATCATTCTTATGCGAATAATCTTGTAAAACATTTTACATGGAATCTTAGATACAAATTACATCCAAAGGTCACATAAAATATGTCAAATTAAACATAAAATACTGAGCCTAATACATTATCATTGTGTAATCGAATATGTAAGATTCTATGTAAAATTAAATATAAGATAATTTTGATAGCTACAATGAACTCTTTTCCAGGGCATTAATCGATAAAAACGCAGCTCCTCATGAAATACTTAAATCAAGTGAACAGGGTCGCGTAATTCTGTGATTCGGAATTTGTAAAGTTCGGCGATCGTCGCATTTTGGCGATGTCCAAAGTCCTCTAACATTCCGTCGTATGAAATAAGAAAGTATGGTAATGATAATGGTATGATAGAAAGTACCGAGAAATTCCGACTCGGAACTGCAAAGTGTGATGTAAAGTAAGCATCGTCAGTATTACATCTGATATTGTCGACCCACGAAGGCATACTAAACACTGTTAAGTTTCCGAAGCGTCTAAGAGCTTGGGCTACTGCCGAATAGACCGTTGAAGCTTGTACGTCTTTATTAAAAAGTTATTATTAATAAATTTACAAATCTTTCATCAGATTACAAAATATATCCGACTGTTTGAATCAACCGCATCTCACTGAGGAAACCCATGAGCTGATTCTTACGGCGCAAGAAATATACACATCTAGGGGGTGCTTATCACAGCGGTTTCAGTTACTCGATTCAGGCTGTTCGTCTGTGTCAAGCTCGCCGGAACTTCCTTCGGAATCGACCTGAAATTTTCACTTACATTAGTTTCGTTCCAAAATTAGTTTTATTTTGATTGAATAATTGCCCAGTCTAAATAATCTAAAAGTTTCAACATTCCTTTCCATTTTTTTATCATTTCTAAGGCTATCGTATTTCTTAATATTTTTCAATTTCATTTTCAATGCAACTTCATTTCTGAAAACAATAGTTTGCAAAAATATTCACTAAAGAAATCATATAAAATATATTTTGAATAACAAATCAGGACATTTTTTTATTACAGTTTTAAGAACTTGTAATAAGATCCATCCCACCTTTTCCCCTAAATCCTGAAGGCGTTTAGTGTACGCTGTGATTTTGTTATCTTGCTCAGTCAGCAACTCGAGCAAGTCTTCCTGGTCCTTCCTCAACGTCTCAAGTTCTGTTTTCGTCTCCTTCAGCTGAATTTCTAAAGTATGACTATGCGTGTTCTCCTTCCGTTTGTACTCCTCCAGCGTCATCAAGCACTCCGACAAACGACTCTCCAAGTCCTTGACCTGACTCTTGTACTTATTTAACTCGTCGTTTGGAGAATCTGAATTATTGACCGTCGTGGGACCGCTTTCCTTGCCTTCGGAAATGGACGTTTGTGCGGCTCGCAGCACCATGTTTTGGTCCTTTAAATGGCTTATCGTTGACTCCAGTTCTCGGTTTTGCATCTAGAAAGAACCATTTTTATGCAAATTAAAATTTTTGTGTAAAATCTCAGTAGATATTCCACTAAACAAAATTTGCTTTATTAAACTGAAAACAATTTTGACACAAAAAATTCATAGTAAAATTAAAAAAAATAGTTTTTAAGTGATGGGAATGATTACTTCGAGGTCATTTTTCTCTTTGGTGAGCGTTTCCACCGTTTGGCTGAGCGTTTGAATCTGCAAATCCTGTTCTCTGATAAGTTCCTTGTATTGTACGACGAGTGCTGAATCTGCAGGAAGCATAATGTTCAGCTGTTCTTTGCCCCGATGGGAGCTACTGCCGTCCATGATTGACTTTAACACTACACCTAAAACCGATTAATAATAATATTAAAACTGTTGGTGTCTTATGTCATAACATCGTATACAATTTGTTTCAATTTGCGTAAAAGTTAACATTTTCAGAACTGCACCTTCTAAAGTCTTTAATAATCTGCAGAACTCGTGGTCCAACAGCAGCTCCGAAGGTTCCCTGGCTGATGGCTGTGGGTGCTTCAGAGACCTCGAGTAAACTTCATGCCTCGAAATCCCGCCGATGGCATCTTGGAACCGGTCTAATCCTACTCTATTTTCAATTAAATTGCACAATTTATCCTAGAAGACAAAAAACTTGGTTTAGTAACAATTTTTACACTAAATAATTAACAATCATTTCAGTCACTTGAATAATTAGTTTTCTCAAATAATCTATCTATTTTATTACTTTGGGAAAACTCTTTTTTCCAATTAAAATGGCAATTCTTCTTCAATTTGCCTTATTGAAATTTCATTTGCAAAAATTTCTTCTTTTTGACAAACAAAATCTCTAACATTCATTAAATACTTCAGGACTGAAAACATCTTTTGCATTTCTGTGAGAAAAACAAAACCAATTGACTTACTACTGATATGTTACAAAATGAATCTTTACATTTATTTTGCCTCAAAGCAAATTTTATACAATTTTTAATGAATTTATTAAAACAATATATTGAACTTCATCTCAAGTTTGAATAAAGAATACATTTTCGTTTCTTCCTCAAATTAATTGCAAATACTAACATCATTCATTTCAAGTTTAAATAATGAACAATTATTCATCATTAAAAAATCCTAGAATAAGAATTTCATCTCTAATCACAATTAAACATATTCCAAATTCAGTCGCCTAAAATTCAGCGAACCATATAAAGCCCTTACTTTTGTGTAATGTGGCACACTGTCGTCATTAAAATGAACGCATAATCCCACAAGCAACGCGCACATGCTCTGCATGAGGATCTCCGTGATATCCTCATGATTGTCTTGCGAGGACAACAGCGCCGTCAGGTACGATATCGAGGTGTCTATGCTAAGCAGCATCCGAACCGCAGCCGGACAGTACGACACCCAGCGACAGAGCAACGCCAGCAGACCCAATTTTGCCTGAGCTTTAGTGCCCTGTTGCAGCAGCGACATGCATTGCTGCATCAGAGTCACCGGTGGTTTGCCAATGTTCGTCGCCAGCAGCACGCGCAGCAGCTGCTCCTTCTGATTCGGGTTATCGATTAACGCGTGGGACAACGCGACTGCCGAGAACCAATTGGAGAGCGAGTCCGGCGAGAACAGTCCGCTGCACAATAATTGGCCTGGAAATTGGATTGCATTAGCAGTATTCCGCGTCAATGAGGTTCTTTGAGTGAAAGAATTCTTTGTTCAAAGAACATGGACTTTCAAAATAAAAAAGTGACAGAAAATAAAATTCACGGTTAATATATGAAATTTCATGCATTGAATGCGGATTCTAATTCTTCTGATTCATTCTTAACTTCTGATTTGTGTTTAATGACCAATTTTACAGACAAAAGAAACAAGTTTCTTTAAGATAATCATTTTTATTTTGTATCGTTTCGACCAATGGTAATGGTCATCATCAGATTCTACAAGAGATTAATTAATATTGTGTAATCTGTTTTTTACAAAAATTGAAGTCAAAGAAGTTCTTAAGATCACCTGTCGTTAAGAGAGGCGTTTCGTTTCCCTGAGGCAGCAACGTTTGGATCAACTGCTTCTGGCCAGTTTCATTTTTGAACAAATAAGACTGGAAACAATATAATACTGCACAGCGTAGAGAGAAGGGCTGCTTCTCATTCACCATTGACATTAGAAGGACTACGATGGCTGGTCTTAAATGAATAGGGATAATAATGATTAGAGATTTCTGGTTTATTAAAGATATTTACAAATTAAGATTAAATTTTCAAACTGAAACTAAAAAAATATATATGAAAGCAAGTATTTGATCCAATTGAGAAGTCCAATTTTATTTTGAGGTGATGAAATGATACCTTGGGGGACTAGAGGGCGCCATGACATTCGCGAGGAATTCCTGATTACTTTCGTTGCCCCGGATCACCTCGGCGACAGCACTTATGGTTTCCGTCAGCACGTTTGCTGGCACTCCACTAGCCATCAGGATGTCGCACAACGCTTGCAGCAATCCGCAAGCTTTCATACTCCGCTGGCATGCAATCACAGCCTGAAATATAGTCATGACGTCAAAGAGATCCAGAAACAAGAATCAGTTATGGAACTGTGGAATTCGCTGGTCATAACTCGGCTTTAATAAAGGACTCCGACTTTTGCCTGGGGAACTGAAGAATTCTTCGTTTAATTAAATGAATAATTACTTGCGCGGGACTTCCCGGGGCGACTAGCGCTCGAATTAGCTGCACCATGCAAAGAACGTTTGAGACTTTCTGCGGACTCCAACACCCTAGGGGGTTTTCCTCTATGTCGGGAGGCAGGTGGAACATCGGTGTTAGTTTTTGGATGTAACTACCTATTAAATAAGATTTACTGGAATTATTGTTTGAAAAAGAATTAGAAAATGTATCGATGAAAAATTGCCAGAATATATTTACAGAATTTTTGTTAGCTATTTACAACTTGTTAGTTTATAAACTTTTTTCTGAAAATTTGTATGAAAACTGTATGAAAAACTTATGAAAATGTCCTTATTTAATTGTTCAAAAGATTAGAATAACGAACCTTCTTTAAAAAAATTCTGATTGCTGTTATTTCCTCGCAATAGGTTCAGCATCAGCAGCAGACAATCCTCGACAACTATTCCACCTTCTATTCCACCCTCTTGTGCTATAATATCAAATATTCTATCAAACGCGTTTTCGAAGGCAACAATTTTCTGAATGTTGGCGTTGCCTTTTGTCAAGTGGATGAAAAGTAACAGGGCCTGAAAATTGTAGATATATAAAATCATCGTTTCAATTATTATTCCATTCCAGTCGAACTTTTATTCAATTACATTGTTTCTGATGACTTCCCGACTTTCTTCCAGTAGATCCATCAGTTTGGAGATACCCATGGGACTGACCAAAACTATCTCCTGGGTCTCTTTCGTCTTGTTGGTTAGTAAGTGGGACAGTAAATTTAAAGCTGGCCATCTTACTCTAAAGTCAAATTCCTCAAGGAAGCCCAACACTAGACCTACACTGTCTGGCTGTTTGATGAAGATTTCTGTAAATTGCTCGCCTATCCCACATTTTGCTCCATATTTTTCGACTGAAAATAAATATTTTTTATTAAAATTATATATATAAATAATAAAATAATAATGTATTTCAATTTAAGCAATGATTAATTTTTCTGATATTTTATTCTTCATTTTTTTTCTAATAGTTTATTTTTTAAAAGTAGACTTTTCTTTTTAAACCATTGCTTTATTTTTATATACTTCTGTAAATTTGGTTTAGTTATTTCTAAATTTTTATTTGCAATTTGTTAATAAAATGTCATTCAAGCAAGAACCAACTTTCTTCATCAAAGGTTTCGGGGTGCATAATATTGCACAAGGTATCCAGAGCCAGACCCACGATTTCACAGTCAGTCCTGTCCATTTCTAAAATTTGCCTCAGAGGGTTCATCCCCATCGCCCCAACTTCCAGTCTATATGTCCTGGATAATGCTTTGAGTGCACGACAGGCATCTCGTCGGTCATCAAGTAAAGTTGAAGACGTGACTCGATCCACGAGACGTTCCACCTGAAATCAGACGGAACAACATATTATTTCCATTCAAATTGAGATAACGGTGAAAATGTGCTGCTGAATTATTTATTACCCAGATAACAAAGTTTCAATCATTACATTTTGTTATTATACAAGTATATCCAAAAATAAAATAAAAAAGTGTGATATATCCATGTGTAATCAAGTAATTAAATAGATAAAGTAAATGAACTGTAGGTTGGAAGATAAAAATAGACAGTTTTGAAATACTATGCTTAAAAACTGTATATTTATAATGCTTATATTATACTTTTCTATTATACAATGTTTAAAACCTCTGATAGTAAGCTAAAAAGTAAGCTAAAAAACACCAAATGAAATAAGCAAAATGAAGTATAAAATTAAACAAAAATCTTACACATATAATCAGCCAGTATTACATAGATTATAAGTAAAAAAAGTTATTCTTAGTCAAAAATATATTAATGATTTACAGAAAAATTGATATCCAAGTAACTAACACAAATTTAGGTAAAATAAACATAAATATGCAAATTAATATGTAAGGAAAAAATATTTTTTTAAATAAAAAATGAATACTTAAAACTTTTGTTCAACATTAGACAGCATTAGTGAAAATAGTTTCAATTGTAAATAATTATCAATGGGGGAGCTAAACATTAGTTCATTTATGTCAGTGTAACATATATTTATTATAAACATAACAAGGTATAAATTTAAATTATAGGAAAGGAATGATATACCTAAATTTTTATGACAATAACTAAGTAACCTATAAACAAACATAATATTTCCAAACACTTAACATAACCATTCCCATAATACATGAACAAAAATACACAACCACATCCACTCGCGAAAAATCCTAAATTTCCCTGACCTGATTTCCCAACAAAGCATCACCAACCTCTACTCCCTTCCCCCTCTCTAATTCCCCTCACAAATCCTCGCAATCTGTCACAAAAACAGTGCTTCCGTTTGACATCTGTCAAACTTGAATCTCACTCATTCGAATTCCCACACCTTTCCTATTCACAACAATACACGACAGATATTCATATGCAATTTCCAAACCCACGATGTACGTGTATCACTTATATTCGACATACAAATGTCAACATAATCCACAGACATCGTTCAATTTATGGGGATTTTGGGTCGGGATAGGCGAGCTGGACAATTACCGTGTCAGCGCCCGTAGGCTGGTTTCCCGGCGGCGGAGCGCCAAGCACGGACTTCAGGCCGCTTTTCAAGTACTCCATCGTTCGGGAACCGGGCGCCAAATTGCCCCGGGAGAACGCTCGTTCGCGAAACGTACGGCCCGCACGACACTCTGCAGACTACACGTCACACGGCGCCGACATTTTTTAAAAACACCCACTGGCTGCGCATGCTGTAGACGTAGTGTCGACTGGGCGCAGCGGCATCTTGCGGCGCGCGGTGAAAGGTGCAGGTTGTACCGACATTTGTTGATTTTCAAACAGTTTTGAGGAGAGAGAATTTTGAAACATTATTTGAGAGAGAGATAGTTTATTTGTATTCTGCATTTTTTATAATAATTAGCAAATTTTCATTTCGTCGCTATTTCCAGTTAATCGAATTTAAATGTTGAATAATCGATAAATCGGAATGAAATCTTAACCGAAAAGGGTCAGATAACTGCAAAATCAACTTTTCCAACGTATTATTACCGTAAAAAAAAGCACATGGTTGATTTCCTAGATTCAAACTGAATTCGAATTGCAAGTTTGCATTCGCACCGATGGCGGCGCTGTTGTCGCTTCGAACTTACACGAATTTGACATTGCTTGTCAGATGTAAACAAACGACGTCGAATAGAGGTTGACTTGACGATTTCGCAGAGAATTTAGTTCCAGAAGAAGCTTTTTTTTGGAAGCTAGTCAAGATGTCATTCATGCCGCTGTGGCCGTGTTTGCAACCGCGGGAAACCGATCCCCTTTGGTTTAACGCTGATAGACCTGTGGACGATGAGACCGAGGTTCAAGCGCTCGAGGACGAACGCAAAGCTTGGGTGATTTGTTGCTCTTTGTCTTTTGTTTTTAGTTTTTAGACTGTTTGATCAATGTAAAATTGTTGTTGATTCATTTGATTGATTTTAGAGATTCGATATGCGAATGGAAGGTTATGATCATGTTCCTATAGGAAAGTCATCAACTGATGTAAGTTTTGATTTTGGTTTTGTTTAAGGTCACCTATTAGGCATAAGTTACTGGATTAATATATTTTATTATTTGATTGTAAAAAATGGGTAAAAAAAGTACAAAACTGTATTGAGAAGTTTCCCTGGTAGAAAAAAAAAGTCGGAAATAATGCTGAAATGAACTCTGAAATTTTACTGAAAAAACTCACAAAATTGGGACATTTCAGACTTATTGGTATGGAATTTTGGAAAAACGCTGAAATTTTGCTGAAAAATTTAACGTTTAAAAATGTTTGGGCAAATTTTGAAATTAGTAAAATTTGTTGAATTTATTTCTCTTGAACTAGTGTGTCGATTTTGTTCAAACTTTGCCCAAAAATTCCTTCTAAATGTATCTTTAACATATATTTTTTTCTTCATTAAATATTAATCATTATTTTAGTTCACGTCCATTTTTTATTATTTTGTATGAACATATTTAAATGTTTCCATGATGAGATACTTGGGTATTATGTAAAGAAACAAATTTTTCTTTTGTTTCTTTACATAAGCTTTACTTTTTTCAAATCCGGATAAAAATCCTCACGATGAATTTGCTACAATTGCAACTCATAACAAAGGAAATTACAATTTAAGGTTATTTAAATAATTATAATAATAAATGTTATTATCAATAATTATTTAGTTTGTAAACTTTGTCCCTCGGCAGGGCGCTGCTCATTTCGATGGTTTTCATGAATTTGTTCTTCGCTTTAGTTATTCTATCCTTTTCTCTTTAAAATATCATGCCCCAATCTCCTTAAGTTTTCAATCAAAGATTTGAAAAATCATTTATTTTTTAAACACTTTTCAGCAAAACTTCAACATTGGTCCAAAATGTTGTGGTGAAAAAGTCTGAAATGTCCCAATGTTTTTAGTTATTTCAGTAAAATTTCAACATTCATTTCAGCATTTTTTCAGAATTTTTTCTACCCGAGTTTTAACGAGCTAAACGAAAATATTCTATGAAATCAGCAGTGCCAAGACAGAAAATTGAAGTTTTGGAACAATGTGCGATATAAACTTGTAAAATAATAATATTATTTACAAAATGAAAAAAATGAAAAAAAATGAAATAAGCTATTTTAATTTTGATACAAATGATCAGTGTATCTGATAATATCATTCAATTGACGAACAATGTTTATCAACCCAAGACTTCAGATTTGTCATGGTATTTTTGGTTTTTGAGACAATTTTATTGAATACATTAATATAGGTATAATCATAATTTTTAAGTAGGAATAATTTTGGTTTTTATTTATTCAATATAAAAATCATGTTTATCACTTAATTCACTTAAAATATTATGGAGATTCGGAATTTTCTTATATCATCTGACAAAAAGCATTTATTCATTTGTCAAATAACGGAATAAACTCTTGAAAGTTTGATATCCATTTAATGAGATGTATGAAATACATGGATTAAGTGTTAACAGTTGCCATTGTCAGGACTTTTTTAATTTTGACTTGGAAAAATTAAAGCAGTCTAAGTTTTCTCATAAAATATTAGGTAACCGAGGCGACTTATTAAAAATGGCAATCATGAATAAGTTCAAGGGAAAGTTTCAATATTGGAGAAGCATTTTATTTTACATTAAAAAAATAGACAAAAATACGTTATATTATTGCCAATACTTAGGTCATTTGAATTGAAGAGGTAAAAAATTGGTTTAATCCAATTAGGAAACTCAATTGGCAATCACAAGACTTATGATTTTCATTTGGATAGCTTTTCAGTTGGCAAGTGAAGTCTTAAAATATTAAACTCAATGGTTGCACATATAAAATCAATAGTATTTTACATTTATTTTTATCCCATACCATGAAACTTTTCACCATTTTTGGCTGTACCAATATCTATGAACATAAACCCAAAACCTGATAAAATTTCACTAAATACACCAAACCAACGTCTCGAGAAACATAAACTACTGACTTTTTCCACGAACGAATTCCACCTGCCGCAAATCGTTTGAAGCTACAAAAAAAGTTTAATTACCGAACGCAGCTTCGTTAGACGCCCGTCTAACGTTTTACCTTATCTTATTATCCCATTTGAAACAATCACCCGCAATAACTCATGCCCCGGGACCGCTAAATCACCCGGTGAATCTCTGCAAAACGCCCGATAAATTTCCGCCGATTTATCGCTGAAAATAAGACATTTGACGCGTCGGTAAAGTAGAAATTGATGGTGACGCCGCGCCGCGGCTCGCACGACTAATTCTACGGATAAATATTGTTTGACTTATAGCAATCCCGCGGATTCATAGTGGACGGCGAGGAGGAAGAGGAGGAGGAGGAGGAGGGCGAGGGCGAGGAGGAGGAGGACGAGACCGACACACACGAGGAAGAGGAGGAAGAGCTGGACGAAATTCACATGGAAGTAAGCTACTCTCATCAATTGCAAAGAACTAGTCCCACCGGTGCGCCATCCGATGCTATGTCCATCCGGATGGTCAGTTCGCATACTGCACGTTACACTTAATCATCACTCGCAGAGTCAGATGGAGAGAACAAAGTCAAGAAAAGCATTAGGACTTGCTACCGCCTTTAAAAGGCTCGGTCGTGCCATCTATCGGTAGCATTGATTTCCTTAATGAACGATCGTTTTTCATAAAAATAATTATAATTTTACAGATGAATAGAAATATGCATTGCAGGAAATTAGTTTCCAGGTTCAGAAGAAGTTGATAGTTTTTATAGAGCTATTCGATGTTAGCAATTTCAGCCACCTTCAGATAGGGGGCAGTTTTGAAAAATGAAAATGGGAGTATTTACTTATTGAAGAAGAACCAAAAAAAAGTTCTTTGGTCATTTTTATGGGAAAACAAAACAATTGGACGATGAGGGACCTTGTCATTTTATTGTTCATCTTTTGCAAAACAATTACATATAAAAAAAGAAATCTAGATAGGGTCAGGAGTATAATTAGGTCAGTCACAATTGTAGTGTAGGATTGTGGTTCATGTAATAGAAAGAAAACATTGTGACACACAAAATTTAAAATGTGCGTACAGTTTTATCGTCAATGATTGTTTCTTAACTGAAGAAGATTGAAAATGTGATTTAAAAAATTACATTTTTCATTCATTTCAATCCGACAAAATATTATTCTGCAATCATGCAAGCCAGTTTAAAAAATCAACTTTCGAACAAATTGTCAAAAATTGATTTTTTGACCATGTAATTTGAGGTTCCTCCAGAAATATGTAACATCTTAAAGAAAATACTCTTTATAATATTACTCTTTTGAAACTGCTCATAAAAGGGGATTACTGCTAATTTTTGTCTCTTTATACAGTAATTACTGGCATTGTTATTGTTTGAGACTTGAATTGCTCTTGGATCGGATCCTTTTGGAAAGGTCAAGAGCCGGGAAAGCACATTCACGATCGCATCTTGTTAATGGCAAAAAATTCGGCCTGACCGAGGAGGCGAACGTGAGCTTGGAAATTAATCAATTCCACGAGAGATGGCGCGATTGGGACCGTGTAGAAACGGTTTATGCAATGAGCATTGCCGTGATTTTATTAGTTGTCGGTTTTAATACGTGTTTGAGTTAGTGTGGCAATTGTTCGATTATTCAATTTCAACAGTCTTGGGATGGGGTTTGAGGTCGAGGTGGACCTGGTTTGTTTTTAGTTTACTTGTCGGACTTTTAAACAATTGATGCAATAATGGTTTGTTACGGTTACTGATGACGCGAGGAAGAATTGTTTATTCGATTTTAATCGCATTGAGAAGTAATTAAGCGGATGGCGTGTTTAAGAGCCGAGTTCGCCGGTATTTATGCAAATGAGGCATAAATGCAGACGCAGTATCAAACTTAACAAGTATGGATGTTAAAGAATGCCGAAATCTGGAGGAAGAGTAAATTGTCGGTATAATTTTCCCTGTTACACTCCCGAGTGTTCTTTTTCGTTGAGTTCACGTGTTTGTCCATTTTTGGAAACTTTATTTATTTATTTATATTCATTTATTTATTTGTGCACCTGTTTACTTTTCTTTATGCTTATTTATCCCTGCCCAAACGCAATCGGAACTGAACATTCGTTGTAGTTTCGATTACGTTGCAGAACATTTTCCATTGGTTTTTCCTTTACCTGACAGAAGAGGTTCGCAGTGGAATAACCAAACGAATTTTCGTTTCTTTTTTTTCAGACTTCGTAAGTAGGTCCGTCGCTAAAGTAAAAATTTCGTTTGGCATTTTTTACGGACTTTTTCGAATGAGTTTCATTCGAACTTTCGTGGCCCTACCATTAAGCGTCATGTTATATTCGCCACATACAATTGCGAATTTTGTACGAGCTCTGCGAATAGAGGTTTGTTGTACGTAGCAAAAAAAGTGTGCAAGGTCTTTGTACAGATGTTTGTATGGAGAGGAAAGTGTAAATAAAGTACTTAAAACAAAGTGTAAAAAATTACTTAAAAACGATATTTGTTCATCCTTTCCCCAATGCAGTTATTGCATACTGTTATTGTTATTGATGATGATATAATCTGCAATTATTACTTTTGAAATATTCCGACAATTTTTCACCTCAAGTTAAAATGTTTTGTAGAAATAGTAATAAATCAGGGAATTTTGTATTTATTATTATTTAAATAAGGTGCATAAATAAAATCTACTTTACATAACCGTGAATCACTTCTGTCAAGAAGATTTGAATATAAATTTCACTAGTGTCTTTGTAAGGGTAGTGCTGATTGAATTAATTTCACCTGTAGTAAAACAAACCATCCAAGACAGAATAAAATAACAAATCAAAATAAAAAGGATAATGAAGTACAGTTATCTCTACGTAATTGTATTTTCATCAGACCACCTCCACTCAACAAATGTCTAATGACTACAGCTTAATGATTTCATTACTATAAAACAATCATAATGTTTGATTGGGGGGAGTACTCGTCTGGAATATAAAATACTTGAAAGTCCATCTATTTATTTATAGAGAGACCTACTCATAATTCTTCAACCAATTACCGAACTGAAATATCCAACTCATAAATGTTCAAAATAAATTTGAACAAAACAATCGAAATTTGTTCAACCACTATTCTTCCAATCCTTCTTTGCATACAGTGAAAACGAAAGCAAATTACAATGGCCCATCGACCTCCCCGGGAGATCTCAATTTCGGCCAGCCTCCGTCTGAGATGATGGATCTTGGCCTGGGTTAATTTTTTGCTAAAAACGCTATGCGCAAGTGGTCGCATCTGCTCGACCGGGACACTCAATGCACTACGCGGTGCATGCATATACTAGGTGTATACCGGCAAAGTATGTACGTATATACCTATACTTTGTACCGCCTCTCTCAGCGAGTAACTGAAGTAAAGCCAGGTTGGTGCCCCCGCTAGGGTGAACGAACGGGTATGCTCAAGCAAAAGCGAACCCGTGTGTCTCCACCTCCTCTTTCTCATCCTTCTCTTAACACCAACCTCCTCCTTCCTTTTTCTGCTTGTACCTTCAAATAACGTGCAATTTCAAATTCCACTTGTACATTTTTAATAACCACCTCCCAGTACGGACTCGAAATTCGGCAACGCATACCAACCGAAACGCAGCATCACGACGTGTTCGGACGACGACGATAGTCTGATGGGAATAATTTCGTCAAATTTTGCACTCGAGTGGCCTTTGGAACAATCGCAGGCAGAGAAAGTGTGAAGAGTCTGATATCAAAAGAGAAACTTAACGGAGTGAGGAAGTAATTGAAAGCCGCAATCTATGATTCAAAATGGACCGTTTTTGGAATGGAAAGCCAACGAAGGCTATAATACCTAAAATTCCAGCTGTTTGCGAAATGAAGTGAGGACTTAAAAAAGTAACCGAAAGTGTCAGTATAGGATGTAAAATTGATTGTTTTTGGAATAGAAAGCAAATGACGATTGCGCTACCTAAAATCTTGACTATTTATGAAATGGAATGAGGATTATGAAAACAGGACCCGAAAACCTCAAACGGTCCATTTTTAATCCTCAATTCTGGATTAAAAATGAACCGTTTTTGGAATGAACTCGAACGACCTGTCTTACCTAAAACTTAAACTTATTTACCACTTTTATTAAACTACCAGTTTATAAAATTACTTAGTGTAAGTTTTTTTCTTAGTGGTAAGCTTTCCGTAATAGCCTAAGATTTCCGAGTCTCTTCCCTAAAGGGTTAAAAGCCGATCTTTAAAGTACCATCGATGGCTTCCTTATCAGTCTTCAATATTGTTTCCCGGCGCTTTCTTGAAACAAGAGGATGGGATTCAGGTGAGCCGCCTCGCCGGATGCTATAAACACCATACGCGCAGTGTTGCGGCGCGTAATTAATTTATCCGCCGTCGTTGCGACTCGCGACGAGCCTCGGAAAGTGTTGCCATCATTGCTCTACATCGCTTTTCATCGTTGACGCTATTTTGCAGCTGCGGAATTTCATCCGGGTCGCGAACCAAACCACTCTTAGGTATCGGAGCGACACCTAGGAGTGGAGACTCGGAAAAGAAAGTAGCGTGGGAGAAGAACTGTTGAAAAAATGTAACTGAACTAAAATTTTTTGGTTTGAATGTTGACTCAAACTTAATGACATTGAAATGACCTTTGTGTACACAGTCAATGTCACGCACACATCACTTCCTCCTATATCACTGAATGACTTGTTATTTTTCACATCATGTGAGGTTTGAGGTTAGCTTGGTGAAATTGACTTAATATCGAATAAATAATCTGCTGAGTTAAAACAGTAATAACAGCTTTATTTGTCACTTGCCCACTACACCACTTGCATATCAATATGCAGCACGATTTATATCGATAAAAATAAAAATGAGATCTTGGAGTCTCTCGACAAAATTCGACGAATTCTTACAAGAGTCACGATAACACAGAGAGAGTGAGAGGGTAATCGCGAATCGTTGCGCGTTAACATATTGTCGATTACAGCACCACTCGCGATGAAATTGCATGAGCGGTGAGATAGAGAACTATGTATAGGCGCTAAATTCAAAACACCACAACCTGTCTTGTTTCATACATTGACAAAGACGATTGAAAGTATTGATTGTCATTCCTTAAACTTCTGTAACTCAGTATATATCACAAAAATTCAAAAGTCGGACAAATCATTTTCTCAAGAGGTTTTTGTGTGCGTTGTGTTGTAATTGTGTTGTAATTGGGCCAAATACACAACAGGAACAACTTCTGCAGATGAGAATAGGGGGCAGCTGCACAGATGGCGCTGCGATAGGGACGTTAACCCGGGAGTGGTCGCGCCCCGGTCTTTTCCCCGCCCTTTTTAGTTTTTCGTATTTTTGACCCATTTGTCTTTTGGGAAGTATATGATTTGAATTAACGTAAATTTAGTTTGGACATTTCTGAATATGATTCCGTAGCTGAACATGTAATTCTATTTACATTTCATGTTCAAAAAGACGCTCGAAAACAATGTCGGTCGATTCGACCGACGCGCGCCTGCAAAACTGCATAAAATTGGATTTTTAAAGTACAATTTTTATCATTTTTGGATGTTTTTAAAAACATTTTCTTAACAAAAACATTAATTTCTGTTGATGAAGCAGTCGTTTCTTCATATCGAATTCATTTTTACTACAGTAAACATGTCATAAATTTGTTTACCTCATGTAAAACTAAATGCGGTCGAAGGGACCGACGCGCGCCCACTCCCGGATTAATCGATACAGTCAATATGTTTGCTTATAAATAATACATTCCGTGACTAATGTTAAAGTCATTTAGTCTAGCATTCTTAGAATGCAATAACAATACAAAATTTAATTGCACAGCGCATAAATGCACACTTTAAAAAATCCTGTGTTGCTCGAACTCTAGGGTAAATCCAAATGCAGTATTGTATACTGCATTTGGATTTATAGTATACTTCATAAAGATTGTTTGTATTTGTCGTAGGCTGTTGGACAAATCATTGCTTTCGCAATTATCCTTATATCCAACCTAATTCGATTTCATTCGAGAGTAGTTGAAACATTAATTGAATATCCTCTTAAAATGGTGATAAACTTGACCAATTTGAACAAAACCATCCTGGCTCACAACATGCGGCCGATTCTATATTTTAATTATTTCAGTAATTATAATTAGTAATTAGCCCATCCCTGGTCTCGAAGCATCGCCGGTCAATCGGGCCAACGTCAATCCAAGCCCAACCAAAGCCGGTATAAGCCCAGCCAAAAAAGCCTCAAGGCGCCTCCCTGCCTCAAGAACCCGAAAAGGGTCATCCAAAACTAACAAAACTAACAAAATTAACGAAAAAGTGCCATTTTCCGGCCTGGGAAATGGAACTTTTCGGTCATACTTAAGACTCTTCCGAATAATTTTTTTACAACTTATTGACAGATTCAGGGAGACGCCTGCTGTCTGAAGACGGCCATCACACAAACATCTGTTACAGAGCACGTGTTTCCCCGAAAAAATTAGAAAAACGTCATTTATACCGAAAAAGTGCCATTTTCGGGCGTGGGAAATGGAAATTTTCGGTCATTCTTAAGACTCAGCCATTCAGTTTTTTACAACTTATTGGCAGATTCAGGGAGACGTCGGCTGTCTGAAAGCGGCCATCATACAAACATCCGTTATTTAGCTCGTGTTCTCCAGGAAAAATTTGAAAAACGTCATTTTTTATTAAAAAGTGCCATTTTTAGGGCCTGGGAGTTGGAAACTTTTCGGTCATACTTTAGACACTTCCGGATCATTTCTTTACAACTTATTGCCAGATTCGGGGATAAGCCGGCTGTCTGAACGTGGCCATCACATCTGTTACAGAGCACGTGTTCCCCCGAAAAAATTAGAAAAACGTCATTTATTAACGAAAAAGTGCCATTTTCGGGCCTGGGAAATGGAAATTTTCGGTCATACTTTAGATTCTTCCGGATCATTTCTTTACAACTTATTGGCAGATTCAGAGATACGCCTGCTGTCTGAACGCGGCCATCATACAATCATCTGTTATTTAGCTCGTGTTCCCCCGGAAAAATTTGAAAAACTTATTTTTTTACCGAAAACGTGCCATTTTTCGGGCCTGGGAGATGGCAACTTTTCGGTCATACTTACGACTCCTCCCGTTCAGTTTTTTGCAACTTATTGGCAGATTCAGGGATACGCCGGCTGTCTGAACGTGGCCACCACACAAACATCCGTTATTTAGCAAGTGTTCCCCCGAAAAAATTTGAAATAAGTCATTTTTTACCGAAAAAGTGCCATTTTTAAGGCCTGGAAGATGTAAACTTTTAGGTCATACTTAAGACTCCTACCGTTCAGTTTTTTACATCTTATTGGCAGATTCAGGGAGACGCCGGCTGTCTGAACGTGCCCAATCAACACTGTGAGCCGCATTGATTTCACGGCGATATCACATGTGAGCCGCGTGTGAACCGCATGCCATGTGAATGTGAGCCACGAGCGATTGGAAA
>JABFPB010000605.1:0-34962 GCA_022817645.1 Ceratoteleas bidentatus
GTGAACTTAATGAGACACGAAAAATCGAATTGATGAAGTTTCCTACAGTTTTGGCCGATTTATTTGAATTAAAAAATTTTTTTCTATTTAGTTGCTAATTTGACTGCTATAAAACTCTTAAAGTGCGCCTGTAACTCGCGATGTCCACAAATGCGTGGCGCTTGCTTGGGACGATCTCGCGGCGCACACTAATGGATCTGATATGGAAAAAATGAAAGTCGCGGTGGCGTAATTAGATTCTGTCGGGGGATTAGTGCTTGTCAAATGTGAAATGCAACTCTTTTTCTTTCAAAAAAGAACATTTTCTTTCCGTTCGAGCGACGAACGTTTTTCGGATTTTCCTTATAAATGCACACTGAAAAACAGTCCTTGCGGACTTACAGGGCGTCTCAACGTCAAAGTAATATTAATGACGAGAATAGAGAGTCGTTATTTTCGAGTCGAGGCAAAAAGTTTACGATACGTTACGTTGATTAAGAGGCGACGTTTTGTGTGTTATACGCGAATGAAATGATGTGACGGCGATATCGAGAAATTTATTGTAATAGGAAAGTAAATCGACTTTACGATTCGTTAAACGATGCGGAAAGGTGACGAGTAAGTTAGTTGCGTTAATTATTTTTTGCTGCGAGCCTTTAGTTTCATTATCTCATGGGTAGTGTAAAATATAAAAGCAAGTCCACGCATTTTCAACAACAAAAACGCTCACGAGAAATCAGTGCAAAAAAAATCAGTGCTGTGAAAAGGTGAAAATATCTTTTCAATGAAAATAGTCTATTAGATTTTTTTAAATCTCGAATAGTTTGATAGCCGTACAATGGAACGATATTGTTGACCTTATCTATGTTAAATCGATAGTATTTTATTACATGACGCACTGCAAAGTTGCATTTGAATCAAATCCCGGTAGGATAATTAGTATATACTTAATAGTCGATTCTTATCAGCAAAGGAATAGTTTATAATTGTAAAACCTATGAACTATGCATATTCCTCATACGCAATTATGTCATTTATCTTTCTCATTGTTAGCTTCCAGCAGTCGGTGCAATTTGTACTGTGATTATTGCACTGCAGAGAATGCATGTGTACATTCTTTAACAACTATTTAACATGTAGGGGATCGTTTAGTGCATAGCACACTGAAAATAATTTGTGTAATAGAGTGAAACAATTTCAGCGGCACAAATGAATGAAGATTTTATCTCCAAGTTAGGTGGCTTTCGTTAACTAATCGAATCTTTTATGTATTATTAATTTATTTTGTAATGTAAGAAGTGCTGATTATGGCTAGAATTATATGTTTATTATTTCGAAGCTGAGATCATTTTTATCTAGAATTGCGAATTACTTTTTAAGGAAAACTATGTCAAATTGTACTCTGCAACGTTGAACGAATGTTTAGAATTTTGAAAAAAATGAATCATTTAGAAAATGTCTGAAATAAAAAAATGGTTTAACCAGGATCACTGAGCTGAAAAAAGAAGTTGTCTGTATTAGACAATCATTTGTCTAATACAGACAGTTTTTGTCGATTTTAGACAATGCATTGTCTGATTCAGACAAAATGTGTCTTATTTAAACAATGTCTCTTCTTAGAAATTGCCGTGTTAAAGGCAAAGGAATGTAGTTTTATTATCATTCCGTTGATTTTAATTAAATTTCGTTTGATTTAAGGATAGCAATGTATTCGTTTTATAATCCAAAGTTTCATCTACTTATAATGATCAGATGATAATTTCATATTGGCAAGATTTCCTTCCTTTATGAAAGGAATAGATTTACAAACGAACACGAATAGTACAAAATTATTTATACTTTTGTACTGAACAAATAATCCTCTCATTATGACAAATTTCCTTTCATTATGAATCTATTAAGAGTGAACGGATTTTACTTTCATTATGAAAGGAATTCCTTTTGTGCAAAATTTAAGTGGAAAATCTTTACATAATAAGAGGATTCCGGTCACGAAAAATAGACTGTTTTATGTGTGTATTTTTTCAATGTGTAATAAATTGCGTTTTATATGTAAACGTTTTTAAGGCAGTTTATAAAGTGCCAGATTGTAAGACTCCTATTAAAAAATAAATCTAAAAACTACCTGAATAAGATCGTCTTTGATGAGGTTTAGATAGTTTCCTGACGAGATTTAGATCGAAACATGATAATATAAGAACTCATTCGGATTGTTTTTTAATAGGGACACTATGTGCCTTACTTTAAGACATTTAGCGGTAATAAGATGTTCAAACCCTGCAGAATTATTACTATTAGATTAGTTTCAACTAATATTTAGGTTAAAGGATATTTTTTATTTTGGTAATTTGGACAAATTGTAATTCATATAAAAATACAACTGCACAAAGATTGGAAAAAACAACCGTTACATAACCCAAACATAAAATTGGTTAACCTTGATAATGCTGTCGTAATTCTAATTATAAGTGTTCTTTTCCTCAACTTAGAAATCGAACGTTATGTCTTCAAACAAATACATTTCATATTATAACATATCCCCTCACTACATAGAATGTGGAGTGTGAATTTTGTTAATTTTGTTAATAATGTTATTAACTATATAAACCATAATCGATATAAGCATAATCGATATATTATACAATATCATTTATATGCAACACGATGTACTATTTAATTCAAACATTGCATAGTGCACTGTATCAAAACTGCATGTTTAAACCATAATTTTGAAT
Source organism: Ceratoteleas bidentatus (assembly GCA_022817645.1). NCBI lineage: Eukaryota > Metazoa > Arthropoda > Insecta > Hymenoptera > Scelionidae > Ceratoteleas > Ceratoteleas bidentatus. Next base: position 2,715 of record JABFPB010000605.1, read on the forward strand.
GACGCATAGTGTCATTCATTGAGAGAATTATACATTTGACTCAAAAAGTTCTAAAAAAGAACATTTTTTCACGAGATACCACACGCATCACTATGTAATTAAAATCTATTATAATTATATCTATTAAATTTATTACAAGTCTAACAATTGATGGTAAATTTCTCTCAGTGAACAAACTACATTATACAATGCACCTGAACAACAAGACATTCCCGCTATGAGGGTAAAATATAAAATGAAATTAAAAATAAATCTAAATTGGTATCGCATTGTCGACCTTGTACCAAAAGTCCCAAACGAAAACTGACACAACATACTCGGTGCGCGCATCTCAGGAAGACGCGGTCCAGCGGCGACTTGGAGTCCTGCGCCTTGCTCGACTTCTCCTTGCACCAGGTCTGCCCCATTTTAGTGCCCGTCTCTCTCTCGCTCTCTCCTTCTCCCGTCGAAATTAATTTCACATCGTCAAGGCGTGACATGCGCCATCCTTAACGCCACTTTCCTCGCGACCGACGAATTTCACAGTCGGTTGAGGAAATGACCGATCGCCGAGGAAAACGGAGCGTCGCCCGGCTCAGGAGAAAGGGGTTAGCGCGACGGTGAATCCGACGCCAGCCTTGCCATTGGTCAACCTGCAAATTCATTCGGTCCTTTAACGCTCGCTCAGCCGTGAGTTTCGCCGGTTTCCCGCCGATTCAGAAGATAACGAAAGGAACACCGGAAGGCGGTTTCGCGGTTCCGCCATATCGCCGCTTTCGCTTTTTCGCGATGTCTAATTGGCACATCTTACGGAGGCATCGGCAGGAACTGTTTGTAATTGAGGTTTACATTCTCAAAAAAGGGTTTAAAGCAATTTTTTATAAAAAAAACCAAATCTCTAGAATGTAGAGGAAAATAATGTTTAAAATAGTAAAAAAATATTGTTTAAACAAAATATTTGTTTTTCAATGAAAAGTTAATTTAATTGTACTCGACACTTCGAGAAAAATTAAAGTTAAACGTTTAAAATCTAAGAAAAATAAAGTTCCATTTGTTCCATTTCCATTTTTTCTCAAAAACCACCGGCTAAGTTATTTTAAAACTCTATGTTTCTCAACGAAATCTTTTCCTTCAAAACGAACCGATTTTTCAAAAAAAAAAAAAAAAATCATTATAAACGAGTTCATTCCGGAACCTCCTTAATTTCCGCTTGTCCCCCTTTTGTCTTGCCGATTGTCTTTACTCGTTATTTTCGTTTTTTACGCAGCCTTGTTACCGTCGATTGTTCATTTGCGCGACAATGTCGTTTTATCATTCAAAGCGCCGATTTCCATTTACCCATTAAACCGGAGTAACAACAAAAAGCGAGCGCGAATTGTTTTCGCGTCGCGGATTCGTCACTAGCAGATACGTCGTGTGAAAAAGTTGCGGCAGGTTACGTCACGGCGTCCTTCCGTGAATGGACGCACGAGTGCGCGTCCGCCGCGCGAAATAGCGCACTTACGAGCGGCACTCGCAAGTCCCGCGCGAGACCGATAGAGCCGGCGCGACCTCGGCTTACGCAACGCGAATCCCGCAAAATCGCGCGATCTGGGAGACCCGCGGTCCAATTTCGGGTTCGGTCTAATCGGCGCGAAAGAGCCGCGTTTTCGAGCACAATGTCTCGTCGGAATCGACAGACCGTTTCGAACGGAAAAACTATTGTTATTGAAATGAATGCAAAGCGCGTTCTTCGGGCCGAGGTTTCGATTCAAGGCTCGAGTGGGACATTTGCGAAGTTTCGCGTCGGATTGCAGGAATTGGTTTCTGACGGAAAAACGAAGGGATTCTTGCAAACAACAGTTCGGAAATGAATCGAAAGGATTTTCAGCTGAATTTGCCTTAGTTTAAAATACTTGGAAAAAATGGTTTTAAATGTCAGAAGAATTCGCGTTGAAGTATTCAAAATTGGCTTTTAGTGAAATTAAAAAGAACTACGTAGTTTTATAATTTTTACAATTTTCGTTTGAAAACAAAAAGACTTCCCGTCATTTTGGCAATATCTTTAAAATAACCACTTCAGTACCAAATTGGAAAAAAAGAATATTTAAATACTGTTAATGAATTAATTCGTAGTATATTGTTTATTATTCTCGTATGTATTTGTTTCTGTTACACAATTTTTCAGATATTTTAAATTTCTGAACAAATCCGGGTGCATTTATGCTATTATAATTGAACGGACACGCGAAACGCGGGGTTTCGGGAATGAAAGGAACAGCTGAGTTGCGTATCGGTTGAAAACGATGCGAACGACATTTCATTGTGAACGGGGACGTTTCATTGGGACGCGCTCGTCACATTGCGGACGCAAGGAAACAATTTGATTGTGCGACACATAACGATACTGTAAAGGGTATGATTTGGTAATACATCGGAGCGAGCATCATGTGCCATTATGCGTTATTACGATAATTATTTAAAACGGGTAGGGCACACGCGATACGCGGTGGTTCGGTGCACTCAAAAAGTCATCATTAAATCAGGAAAGAGTCAATATAACATTCGACGGTTTTTGTAAAATTACAGAAATGTCGTTTCAATTCAATATCTTTTAAATCAGGGTGATTACTTAAGATTCAAACAGGTTTTTTATGTTGACAAAACTGTGAAGTTAATGGACAAATTAGTTAAGTTTATTGTTATCGGCGACATAATAATATAAGTCAAATCGTCTTGGAAAATTAGCAGTATTAATGCATTTTTAACATGTACCAAAAATGGGGCGCATGAATTTATATCTGAAACATAAACGGGTGCAAAAGAATAGGTGACATAAGTTGTTCTGGTTATAAATATGGATTTGAGTCAAATGTGCACTTACTTAAAAAACTCTCTCGTTTATTTATGTTAACAATTTTATGAGTTGTAATTTACTTTACAATCTGCTGGTATGGAAATGATATATTCACCCTCTAAAAGATAATCGTTCTGAATTAAGAAGATGAATGTTGAGAGTAAATCTTGCTTCAAATTTCGTTTTAAGGTTTATGCTTCAACGAAATACATTGTCTTATTTTCGAATAGTTTTCAATAGACAAAATATTTGATGAATGCATTTAAAACATGTTACATCATATTATTTTTAACAATTTAAATATTTATCCTAATTTATATATTTCGCGAAAATAATTAATTCTATTGCTTTTATATTACTAACTTAAAAAGTTATGTTTAGATTTGTCATACAAAGTTTGCTTTTCAATTATTTACGACGTTAAAAAATAGTGAATTTCAACAGATTTTTATGCATTTTTAGTTTTATCTCAATCCATTTAAATAAACTACCTTACTTTGTTTTTCCTTACTTCGAAGAAATAAAAGACAAAAAACCAACATATATTTCATTACATAATTTTTTAAATTCACATACAACACACGTGAAATAAAGTACACCCAGAATTCAACGGTTAGCGTTTGCTCTGTAAATTTACACCACTTATCGGCGTTTACTTGTTGCTGACCGGGTTTGTAATTTGACATGCGATTTTTTGAGTCCATTTGAAAATCAAACGGACTCGACGCTATATTTCGATGCGCGACCAATGCGCGATTGCATAATTGTCTCGTCCAAGTAACCTTTGAAAAACAATGGCAAAGCACGTTAATGCGAAGGCGTTAAGCTTTAATACGGTGGAACTTTCGTGCCACAATATAAAAGTTAGAATGTCGAAATTAAAAAGTCGCCGCGACATTGATGTGCACGTTGCGGAATGGAAAATAATGGAAAGGAAAAAAAAGAAAGGAAACGGCGCTCGCGAAAATAACAAAACGCGCGCAAAATTACACCAATAAACCCGCCGGGATTACCTCTCATAAAGCCGTAATCCGTGCAAAATTGCGTAACGTTTTCAGCGCGAAATGCCGTCGATCGAACGGCACTTGTTCGCCCGCGGATCCCTCAGAATCGTGTCTGCGAGCATGATCACGCCGGTTAATCGCGCGTGATGTCACACTAAACTACTTTGCGAAACGGGTCGCGCGGCGCGGCCAAAGTCGCCTATTCAAAACCCGTTTGTCCGGTCGACGCAAAGTGCATCGCACAGTGGGTCAACGACGACGACGCCAAACAACAACACGAACAAAAACACGGCCAACCGGATCGGCACGGCATACGAATTCGAAGTCACGTGACTGATTACAGGACGTTCTCTGAGACGATGTAGTCAAGTCGAATAAATACGTTAGTCGGATAAATAGGTTTATTTGATTGGATACTTGGAAAATGGCTGGTAGAGTAAGAGAATTAATCAAATCGACAAAGTTGGTCGAATAATCTAAATATTTAGGAAAATTTACCAAAATTTCTTCGACCAAAAATTTTGTTTGAAATTGACCAGTATTCTGACATTTTATTGGTTAGGGAATCTTCCTTTATCGTGCACGCATGATGAAAATGTAGTATAATTTACTTTGAGAAATTTTGAAATTTAAATTTCATATATGTTTCATCTTTACCAAGGTATAATAGTAAAACTTACACCGAGTAAGAGTTTCGCGTAAATAAATAAACAATAAAAAACAAAGTTACAGTTTACGAAGTTTTCAGCGGCGTAAATTTATCTCGAGTTTTGTGACATTAAACGACCTTTGACCTTTCTCTTCAATATCGGAAACACTTGCAACACAATCAGTCATTCAAGTGCACACCAGCCGTCTGCTGTTATTCATTGTCCGATTGTATGACTCTCTAGCAGATTTTTCGCGTGTCTTCCCGTAGATCCGCGCTTCCGCGTTCGCTCTTCCGACACGCTCGCGCGCATGCCATATCACGTATCCCACGATTCGCGCAGCGTCATGCTCGCTACATTTCAGGGTCACGGCACGGCCCTTTATTATCGCGCAGGGTTCGACGTCGGCACAATTTTCACAATGCAAATGTGCGGTGTCGGCGATACGCTAGAACACCGACTGAGAGGAACAATTCAGACACGATTTCGCGTCGATCGGAAAATGAAATCTGGATAGCGAAGAGAAATGGGTTGGAGAGGAACGAGTGGACTTTGTTCTAAGTGTGGCGTCTGTTTTGGCGAACGAGTTCAGAACGAAATGATTTTTAACGGGACTCGAAAAACTTATTTCGATCTTTTACGTATACCGAAAAGGTGATTTGTAATATCAGGACATATTTCACAGCACTAATACGCTCAGATTTGTAATACAGCGAAGTGTTTTGTAATATTAGAGTCGATTTGTATTAAAGAGAGAACTATGTGGTATTTTCATAATTTTGATTATGAAATAAAAACGAGAATCGTTTTGAATGAAATTCACCGCAATTGCAGAACGTAATTTGTTTAGGGAATGTATATGGTACTGGGCGAAAATACGTTTACACATTGGAATCTTGTTAAGCCCAGCTCTTTGGGATCAGAAACGCTCAATGCCCGCACGGTTATTCTTCTGATCTTCGCGCATGCGCACGCATTGAACAGGTGCAGTGAATATGGGCTTCGTTTAGAAAAAGTGAAAACTGTGAGAGGATTATTCCCATCGTTTCTATAAGAATAAGAATGAGCAAATAAACGTGTGAGCAAATGTGCAAATTAGAGAAGTGATATATGATTTTTTTATATTTCATAATTACCAATAAGTTACTTGAGATCAGTTATTCAGAAGTAAAATGCCGTATATTAATTAGACTATTCGTTTTGTAAATTCAGTCTTGCTGAAAAGAAGAAATACTGACTTTTTTTAAAAAACATTTTTGAATTCAACTTTGCATATAAAATACTGCTTGAATCGACTGATTTCCGGAAAATGTTACTAATGAAATCCCTTGGAATGTTCATTCAATGCGTGAAATCGATCAGTAGTAGTTTCATATAATGGAAGAATGGTATGCAATAATAATTTCAAGATTTTATAACCAAACTTAAACGTAATTCGAGTACCATTTTAAGTCTATTCAAAAATGCATTCCCACCGGTGTTCATAAATAATTGCGAAAGTTAATTTTTGTGGAAAATCAATACATTCCAAAGTATCAATTACAAGCAGTAATTCAACATTATAACAATTTAAATTAGTAGCACTAAGTGCATTCCACTTCACCATAAAGAGCGCGTGCGCTTAACGAGGTTCGAGTGCATCCAGTGTAGTGAAGAACGATTCTTTAAAGGAACAAATAGGTTGCCCGAATTCCAATGGTTAAGAAAACTGTCCATTTTTAAGTTTAATTTTCTGTCCTAACTTAATTTTATGCCATTAATTCAACGCTGAAAACCTCTAAAATCAATGTACTATATTGTCATTAAAAATAATTATGTCTGCATCATACAAGAATCGAACGATTATTAAAAATCACTCTAAAGACAACTAAAGTTGAATGAACCAAAACTGTTTTCAAAGTTGTCAAAGTGGCAAATAGAACGATTACGATCATCATTCAAATAGATCTCATCTAAACTTCATTAGGGACCGGCTTTTTCAACCCGAGATACTAATTGTCATGGTTCGTTAGAAAACGGGGCCGCGTCATTGAGAAGAGAAAAAAATGTTACAGGGCAATAAAAGAATGGATTCACGGCTTAATCCCGTTTGATCGATGTCGATTGTAAAAAGCACTGGTTTCGTTGCACGCTCTCAGAAAACATTGCTTGAGTCAACATTTTTGCCCAAATTTTAACTGCACGCGTATTCAAACCTACAGCATTCCATAGTAAACCTCGAATCAATTAACGTAACAAGCTAACATTTTCGGCAAAAACGAATCCACAAGAAATCGTGACAATCCTAAACAAAGAATTGCATTTCAAAAAAAAACATTTATTTCACATTCGGGCTTACGTAATCAAGGCCGTTCGAAAACCGCGCGCAAGTCTAAAACGGTCGATGATTTAATTGCGTTACAAAGTTATGTAAACGCGCGGTTAGTTCAGTATTACAGAAACGAAAATAAGAAAATTGTTCAACATCTGCTAACCGCCTAATCGCCTTCGGAATTGTATAAATATTCGCGGCACGGCAGACTTTGGGCTCATTTGCGGAACAGGTTCAATGGCTTTTGACGCACCCAAATAATGTATGGTAAATGTCAGGGAACGGCGCGCAAATTACTTGCGTTCCTTTTTGCACGTCGCGTCGAAATGTCTTCATTCACAATAATCCCGCGATTAATCGGCTTTATTCGTTTGCAATTAATTGTCCGCGCTAAAATGTGCCGCGCAACAGTCGCGCTAAATCAATTCTATTTCATTGAGAATTTTCCCGTCGAGATTCTCGATCCGCAAGGAGAGGTCGAAAGGACGCGTTCAATGGAAATAATTCGATGTAATGACGTCGAAATCACCGCAAGCTACGTCTCAATTAAACGACTGCTTCACCAACGCGATCTTCCTCGAATAACAAAAAGACAATTACTTAATCCGCAGTGTAACTGATCGGCGTCGAGCCCGAGCGACGCTCCGCTCGCAAACGCTCTGGCAATGATTTATAAATCATCGCGCAAAGCAGTTGTGTGCGGCGGCAGAAATTAAAGAGCGATTGCAGCGAAAACAATATGAGTAAAAAAAAGTAGCGAACATTTAAACTAATTCAATCCTGAATAAGCGCCGATTAAACGGGAGAATTTAACGCTGATTAGTGGTCCACATTTTTCGGGACCAGAAATCGTCAATTTTTTGGCCCGTCGAACTCTTTTCGACAATGCACAATGTTACTTTTGTCCACGATGACAAGTCATTAATCAGCCAGGGCTTCGAACTTTCGAACGGTTCTCGGATTTTTCATCTATACCTTTTATCCGTTCCAGATATTACTCCATCGAGCATAACTGCGAAGAGTTAATATTTACTCCGATGCTACATCCCATTATTATTAAAAAATAACACTTCTGGCTCAAGACTCTAGGAAAAAGAAGCATACATTTCCTGTACGAATTCGAAAATGGACTTTTGATTGGTCGTTTTTGCTCTTTCATACAGTTTATGACTAAAATGTTGAACTAGAATCTCTGTGAACCAAAATTTCACAGTCTCCAGTTCAAAAACCATAGATAATAACAAATTAAGTTCGAAGCATAACACCAATTTGGATTTTCTGTTACACTTTTCCCAAAAGCGATGAGCCAAAAACATTCCTCGAATTGCTCTAACCAGAGATCATTTGCACGACCGATACAACTGTACCGCTGAATTATGCAAATCTCCACATCTATTTCCACGGCCCACAGAACCCATTCCGGACCCCCGTTCGAACTCTCAACTTTCTTAGCTTTCTTTTCACATCGGCGACAAACCGCCGTCGCTTTCGCCGCCGAAAATGCACAAAAACGACTCAACTGCAATCCACTATCCGATCCATCGGTCGAACCCCGCAATTCCTCGCGATCGCCCGAACTCACGATCCGCCGTCCGATATCCGAAAGTACACCGCAAATGGCACCGGCCGGTCGCGATGCCGCGTTCCGCATTACTGTCGGCCGGCCGTTCCTTCGCCTTCGGGCTTTCTAACCGCAGCCTCCACTTACTCTGCACCGAGCCATCTCGTTCCCGATCTCGCTCGGTCTCGGTTGCACTCGGGGCCAAATCGGTATCGGCGTCCTCGTCGCGCCGGTATATCTGCGACTCCTCTGCTCTGTCTCGAACGAATCTGTCCCCCTCCCCCCGGTTTCCCCCCTCCTGGGCCCGTATCTCTCTCCTTTCCCGCGAGCCGATCGCCGATTCCCCAGGTGTCTACGTCACTTGCTCTTCCTGGGTAAGGCTAGGTGCACGAGTCACGCTTTCGTGTTGTTCTTCCTCAACGCGTTCTCTGGATGGGCGGAAATTTGAGATAAAAAATGTGTATGAAAGTTTGTGGAGTCGAAACCCTAATAAAAATAAAAATAAACATATATTTCCCATTTATTGGAAATATATTGGAAATATGTTGGAAATATATACAAAACATATATTTCCAATATATTTTCAATATAATTCCCATTGCCAATATATTTCCAATCTATTACCAGTATATGGTACCATATGGTTTACGTTTTCAACAATTGCCACATATGGCAATGCATTGACAATATACTGGCAATATATTAGAAATATATTGGGAATATGTTGGAAATGTACCTCGATAGAACAAGATGTATATTATACATGTATTAGATGTATATCAAATTGATGTTCTATCTGGATATTGGAAATATATTGCCAGTATATGTACATATATTGGAAATGTCTGCTACATATTTTGTGTTATCAGGGAAAGGTGGGGTGAAGAGTTTTTAGGGTTGTGGAAGTTGTTGGGAGGATTATTTAAAATAGATTCTGGGGCATGATATTGTTGAAAAAGTAATTTTTAATTGTTTTAATTATTTAAACATGGGAATGCATAGTTACAATTGTGCGCGATTGTGATGAAGTTCTTCGGAAAAAGTTTGGTTCTCCTTTTGAAAAAATACTTACAGGAATTATTAGCGTCTATTAGTATGTATGAGGTTTCTCCGACAGATGTCTAAATTTCCATGTGATTTTGTATATCAAACCACTGTCTATATGGAAATGGAAATACTATAAAAATACAATTCATATTAGAAATTGTAGGCCTATATGTTTCTAAGCGGTTTTTATGTAATGAAATTAATAAATTAAGTGGCGAACACCGTTTTTTTAAGTTTCAGAACACACGCAAATTCTCTACCTAGTTGCAGAGATATTTAACACCAAAATCTCACAAATTAACATTAACAACATAGGAGACTGGACTGGAAACATTAATTTTTTAGAAATAAGAAGAACCAAAAGAAAGAGATTTAGAAAAAAAACTAACCATATACGGATATTAATATAACACTCAGTCATGTGAAAGAAAAAAGACGATTTACTATCTAGTTTCTGAGTAATTAGCGAAAGTGCTGAAAAATGATAGATATAGATATACAATCTCTACGTTTTGATGAAAATGTGATAAAAAAGTTTTAATTATTTTTTAAGAATAGCATTTAGAAAACGTATTTCTACCGTGAAACAAAGACTTCTGATAACAAAATTGCTTAATACAATAATTTTATTTCAATAAAATACACATATATTTCTTGGCCCCTTAAGTAAACAGCCATTCACGGGAGAAATACCACGGAAGAAATCATCAACCAAATCATCAAACCAAACCATCAATCCGGTGAATTTGAAAAAAATCTTATTTAGCAAAAGAAAGTCTCCTAAGAAAATATTACACTTCTCGAGAGAATGCCTTTCTTTTGAAACCAAAATTCTTTTGATTAAGAAATAATAATCTATCTTACAGTGGAGGAATTCAATTTCCATCCCAAGTGTTTTCGGATAATTTCGTAAAAATACAGAAAAAATGGGTATAAGTATCGATAAAGAATACTTTGTAATGTTTATACAAAGAATTATTTCCTGAGATCGAATAGTTTTTGTGAGAAAGTAAAGCAATAAACTTTGCAGGATGCTGAAAAATAAGAATTCTATCGCAAAAATGTATAATACTAGCTTATCAATAAGGACATTAGAAAACTTCTATGTTGATTAAGACTGCGTCGAAAGCCTTATTACCGATATTACAGATTTCTTAAAATACGACCAAATGAACAGTTAATCGCAAATTTAACGATCTTAGGCGCCATTTTTCACTTTTTCACAAGTTCCTATCAGAAAAATATCTACCTTTCATACTTTGCTGAAACCGTAAACTGTAAACTAGTTTTCGAAGTTTACTTTAAAATTTCCAATAAATTCTCCCATAAGTACAGAATTACTCTATGTTCGATTATTTTAAAATTATGTTTATGCATCTTTTTAGTCAAAAAAACATTAACTTCGTTGCGGCAGACTAGTCGATATATCGATGACTCCTGAGGAAAAATGATTCTTCATTTTTTTACAATATACACTCTACTCTTGGTATATTTTTTTCATGCAGTTTCTGATATAATGCCCTTCAACCAACCAGAACTATAATTCTGTCTACTCAAATTAACTCTTAATAGTTAATTTGTAAAACTTAAGAATTTATAGCAAAATAATTTCTTAAAAGACGAGTTATAAACTGCAATTTACCATTTTTGTACACACCGAATTTTTCTCCTTAAGCTACATCCGCTCGAGAGAAGATTAGATTCAGCATAAAAAATTAGCTGTCCAATGTTTTTTTTCTTTTTCATTTACTGAAATGCAACGTGAATGAAAAGTTGAACTTTCGACGATCCGAACAAAATGTTTTGTTGTGCTCCAAGAGGTGTCGTCGTCGCGGCCAAACGACCTCTTCACCTTTCGAAAGTAAACGTCGGCAGTTACGTGACGAGGAACGATTCGATAGATGAGATGTTGTTCCGGAAAACGAAGTTCCACTGGAAAAACCTTTCCCGCGAAAAAGTATATGAAAATGCGTGTCGAGCAGCAGACGCGAGATGATTTTTGCCAAGACTTTCGTCGCTGCGCTTTTATGGGCAGCCGAGCGCCTGGACGCGATTAAAAGTAAAATTTATGCTCGGACGTCGTGTCGTCTTTTTTTCCAGGCTAGGACCCCGCTGCTCTTAAAAGTACAAGCATCCTTGCGCTGTCCCACGCTTGGCCTTCCTTTTTACATATCGCCGCTATTATTATCGTCGACGCGCATTTTGTCATCCGATCGCTCGATTAAATCGAGACATCGTTGTCTTCGCTTGTGGCAACTCGAGACGATTGTTTGTTTAGGTCGAGTAGTGTGTTGGAAGTCGGTCTCGCGAGGAAAAAAATTCGTACGAAACTGACGCCTGGTTTTAAAGTGAAATTTTGAAAAATCAAGCTGACACGACGGGATTCCGGTTTCGTTTAAAGTAGGAACATTAGCTTTAAAAGAGAAAACATTGCTTGGTAATATTACAAAGAAATTAAGGACATTCAAACAAGAAGTAAAAATAAAGATTAAGATGTATTTAAAAGTATACTTTCATAGTTTTTTGTCAAAATTTCAATGATTTTTATTGACGAGTTCTCGATAAATTAATTATTGAAAATTCAAAGTATAAGTTTAAATAAATTATTATATTTTCAAGTTTATAAAGACAAATAAATAATAATAAAGAAAAACGCTTTTCAAGAAAGCTAGTTTTCATTTTTTTATATTAATTAACAACAAAAAATATTGGAATGATATCAAGTGATGTGATATCTCGTTTTTGATGTGACACTTGCCAAAAAATAAAATTATCGAAAAGAGTGACACTTCCCCTCGAACAAAAATAGCGAAATCACTATTCTTAAAAATGTGCTGTAAAACAGTGTACAGTTAGTTCAAAACTCGTGGATTTTCATGTAGAATCTGCTTTAGTCATAAATGAACATCTGATCATTTTTTTTAATTGCTCCTTTATGTCTGAATTACCTTAAAGTAATTATATATATATATATGCCGAATAAGAGCAAAACAATGGTTAACATACTTGTACCATTTTGAAATTCAAAGGAGATAATTGTTCCGCGCGAACCGTAACCGTGCTGCCTCATTATGTTAAACAAAAATTGAATTCCAATACGAGATGAGTAGCCTCTCTAAACTAAGCCCGCACTCATTAGCATCCACGTATTCATAATTGAAAATATACTCGTAATCGAATATTAATAATTCCATCTCAAAATTAATTCATCCACGGCAAACAAATTCCCATTTATTCGACGAAAGGAGCCAAGTCTCCCAGTGCAATTTAACTGCCGCTTATTAAATCTTTGAAATCCGAATGCATTTTTTGCCCGAGAGCACCATAAAAGCGCGACTCCAAGTTCGTTCTTCTTTGCCACTTATTGCAAACTCGAATTTGCACGATTTTTCAGATCAGTGGTCATCGCGCATAAACACGAGTGCGAAACTGCAATTTATTTAAACGTTTTGGAATTATTGTTCCTTTTACGAGAAATGTCATTGGATTGATCATAATGATTGTGTGATCGATTATCCGAAAAAATATAGTGTTTTTTATAATTAAAAAGTTTGCAATTTCGCAAAATATTTTGAGGAGAAATCCTATTGAATCATTAGAAAATAATAACATAAAAACGTAATCAGAATATCTAAATATCTTTAAGGGAGACGGTGAAAGCATAATAAATTTCAATTAATGAAATTGCAAAGTGTCGAAAATTCTCCAAAATTACAATTAATAGTTATTTTCTTTTAATTTAAAACTGGTTAATCAGAAATATCAATAAAATTGAAATAAGTCCAAAGCAAGAATTTGAAAATGCATTCTCTTCATTGACTATCCACAATGTACAAACATGATCGACATACACATTCAAACCAAATTCAAAATATAAACATCCCAACAGCCGTTTCACGGCTTCTCATCACATTAAATTTCAGTCCCGATCCTACGATCGAGAACACAAGACCGAATCATCCCACCAAAATGTGGCACCGACTTTTCGTACTTTTCCTCACAGTCCCTCCTTTATACGGCGCTTTTGTTCATCCGTTCGTTGCGCCCTACCTGCCCTACGACCAAGTTCCGCGATATCGAATGAGAGTGTGTCTCGCAGCCGTCGACCCAAAACCGGCATGCAATTTCACGATTGTTAATGCAATCAACCTGAACAACATGGCCGTAATACCCCCGGTGAATTATATTCTGCTACCAGAATGTAGGGTTCACAAAGAGCTCATGAAACTGAAAAGGATGTATGTCGAGTTTGAAAACATCTGGAAGGACGGTTTGAGGATCATCGGACAAGACCTCGTGGTGCGCAACCCCCACGAATTTTGGCCGGAACTCGTGCAGAATGATTTCATGCTGCAACTTCCGTCGCTGAAACAGTTCGAGTCAAGTATCCGGTGGACAGATACAAAACTGCAGATCGAGATCAGGACAAATAGGTGTTCTCCAAAACTCAACTTAACGCCGTGTAAAATAAATCACGTAAGATATGCTGCAAAATGTTTTTAAGATAAATTTTGTTAAGTTATTGATATCTTGATTTTTATTAGAATAAATTTTGTTTAACGGTGGTACTTTTGAACTGTAATTAAAAAAAATGAAAATGATGGAATGAATCTAGTGTCCAGTTTTTGATATATTTTCCTATTTTAAGATTAGTTTTTATTCTCAATCTGAACAATCGATTTTTCAGTATATTAATATTTACATTTCAACAATCACTATTTAAATGTACAAGGAATTTGACGAACATAGAATCTAATATTTTCAAAATCTAAGTGTATGAACTATTTTCCTTCCGCATATATATGCACACAGTGTACAGTAAACATTTGATTATTAGTATTAATTATTACATGTAATTGCATGTTAGGGTACGAAATAGCACAACATGTGTTAATTATTACTAAGATGAATGTCCCAATTACTGACCACTTAGTCAAACGATATATCCCAATGTTAGTAACCATTTTCTTTTTCTAAAATTGACATGAAAACATTTTTCAATTTATTTTATAAGGTGGAAAACAATTGAAGAAATGACAAAATATGTTAATGGAACTAAGAAATATACAGCCAAAATTTTTTTTTAAATAAACGAAATTAGGTCAATAATTGGGACATAATCACTAATCAGCACATTGAACTTATCATACCACAAATAAACCATAACTTTATGACTATGTTTCAGTTTCCGACGAGGTTCCCGACAACTGTTCTACCACCGGTGGTAACGAAGGAATCTACTACCGCGAGTTATGATGGTGCAAATGTAGTTACTACCCAACGATACGACACAACTACCGTCGTGAATGATAAGATGACTACAATCAAGTCAATCTTTGAGGCTGATGCAACTACATCAAGCGAGATTCTTCCAACTACCGGTACCTCCTACATGGATCCGACTACAGTTGCACCAACTGAAATGACTACTACAGTGGACGAGGAAGTGACTACGACGGAATCTAATGTTGAGAAAGACGAACACATTATTACCACGGAAATTCCAGAAGTAACTACAAGCTACCCTGAAGCAAACCCGACTACAGTCGTATCAAGTCAAACGTCTACTAAGATAGATCTGGAGTTGACCACGACTGAATCGTACGGTGAAGATGTTGTAGTTACTACTGTTACCGAAATTCCTGAGATGACTACCAGCTATCCAGAAACGATCGCGACAGTAGTATCTGACGAACCAGTGACTGTAATGGATGTCGAAACAACGACTGAGACAAACTTTGAGGAAAACGTACTTGCCACAACTGAAATTCTTGAAGAAACCACTAGCCACACTGAAACGAATCCAACCAATGAATTATCTCTAGAAAGTACTGAAAGTGAGGATTACGATTCGGAAGAGGACAGTAAGAGTGAAGAAATCGGTAATTCTGATGAACCAAGAGGAGATATGGGTGCTTATGGTCTGCCAGAGAACCCTGTCTTTAAGAGACATGTTAGAAACATCAGACAAGAAGATGAAGATGAGAAGGCTCGTGTAATTGGCGATAATGGAATTGCTGAACCTGTTAAAACTAATCGCAAATTCTTTGACTTAAACAGAGATTTCGATGTTTTGACTCCAGTAGCTCTTGATGATACATTTTTTGATAAATACGTTGTTAAAGGTGTGAGACAAAGAAGGTGTTATGGTGCTGAAGAGGAGGCTGAAACAACGACTGTTTACTCTAAAACTGGAGACATTACAACTGCATTTGACGTCGTTGAAACAACCACTGCTAAGGAAGAATTCAGGAATACTCGAACGAATAGTTTGACTGAAGCAACCACCGTTGCTGGCGAAGACTTTGGAACATCTACCATGACAGATTCGACTGAATTCACACCAACTTCACCATCCTTCAGAAATGATATTTCAGCTGAAATAACTACTTTTACGGAAGAAGACCTTGAAACAACCACTGAAATAGATTCAATTACATCAACTGCACCTTTCTTTAGGAACTCTGTCCCAGATGAATCAACGAAAAGATATACTAAAGGAATGCCAATTGTTATTGATGTGGGTTCAAGAAACACGACAAGGGATGCAAATAATAAAGAAACTGAACAAATCGCTAATGAATCCAAAGTTCAACCGCGGTTTGCTACGGTTCGTGGGAGATTCGGTCTGACAGAAGAAAAGTCCACTGCAAATACTGAAAGTAATGAAAAAATGGATCAGAAGGATTAAAAGCAGTAACAGAAAAAGACACAGGTAATTTCTTATAGACAAACGTTTGTTCCTAACAATTATTTCGAATTGCACACACTAATTTGTTTTTTATTTCAGAACGCAACAACGATGAGTATACATTGTAAATGGAACAAAGAAGCTAAAGATGATGGCATCTGATATCTGTCATTGAAAGTGATAAATTATTTGTACATAGATTTTTTACACGACGACTGCTTATGCTGATCTAATCCGCTGAGAAAATGAAAGTTTTATAATTGTCATTATTGTCCAATATAGTCAAACTGCCACTATGAATATGTAAATAAGAAATATAGCCAACAATATTGACAAAAAATTCCAGTCGATGGTTATATTGACGAAGACAGCAGTTTAGGTAGTAACCAAAATAAAAAAGTTGTAGTTATATTAACCACGCTTAAAACGGTATACGCCATTCCTTTTCTCAGTGTGTTATTGTATATATTATTCTTATAATTAGTATTGGAAAAATAGATTGTATATTAGAATTAGAATATAAGAACATGTGGACAAATAAGAAATTGTGCTTTTAAATATAACTACAATTTGTATTAACCACTTAAGTGGTTGTTAAAACAGTAGATACATTAATAAAATCTATTTGTTAAGACTGGAAAACCTGAGCATTTATTAATTATTTCATTAATTGCTACATTTGTTAATCAGTGCCGAATGTAGTTTTAGTTTTTAGAATATTTTATTGGTCAATGTACTTTAAATTCATTATTATTTAATCGCTAACTGACCCAAATCATTATAGTAAAATTTCCATAATAATATTGCTAAATAATGAGGGTATTTCAACAAATGTTCAATGTATTTCATTTTACTATGAATTTTTTATACTTTTAATTACATCGTCCGATTTGATTAGACATTTAATTTTACATCTCAGTTTATATTATACGCCCTTTGAGTTGCTTTTAGTAGAACATATTCGTAAATTCAGTTCGTAATTAGTCGTATCGTTGATCCAAAATATTTCTTTCGCCAATTTTCCATTTAAATTACAGTCAGGATTTTTTAGTGGGTAATCAATTACTTGATTATATATTTTTGTTATACTTATCGGTAAAAATTCTTATTCTACGACAATCAATGTCTTTAAATCATAAAATATAACAAAAAACTTAAAAATATTTTAGTATTTATTAAAACAATTTAAACTATTACTAAAGCATGCTGAATGTTTTAACACATTTTGAATGAAATAAACACTTTTAAAAGTTTGTAAATTTAATATTATTAGAATTTTCAAAACACTAACGAGTTCATTCTGGCTCACTTTTCAAGACAATAATATGTTACAAATTTCAAACATTTAGCTCTCAAACAACGGTTGCGAACAAAGTTGCTTATAATGAAAATTGTTGCTAGAGGAAATTAAAGATGATGAAAATTACGCGTACATAATTAAAAGTCTTGTTTTTAATTTACGCTTGCCACTATAACCGGCGAAACTACACATAGCCGTAATTTTTCTCTGATCGATCGGAATGGTTTAACTGAAATGCAATTACGCTATATAATCAGCGATAATTAATGTCGCTTTTTGAAGCTCAGAAAAGCCGTTTGCAACGGAAAGATAAAAAGGAAGTTTGACGAGAACAATTAGTAAGAGTTTCGTTTGATTGTATTTGTTGCAAAATATCGTCAATAACTTATTGAAAAAGAAACAAATATTTTTGTCATAAAGTAATAATTCCGTCTCCAAAAATCTCGTTTTCAATTTCATTTTGTCCTCAATATGTGTAACTTATCATTAGAATCTGTTTAATGAAAATATTAGAATATTCTAATATTTAATGAAATATTAGAATCTCAATTCTGCCACGATGATCGAAACTCAAATTTCGTATTTACAGTCCAACTGTCTATAAACACGATCTTATGTGCATTACAGTAAAATTCAAAACAAATATCTGAACCCTACAGTGTATCAAATCCACTTTCAGTCGCAATCGAGCGATCACACTTACAAGACCGAAAATCCCATTCACGATGTGGCATAAATTTATAATACTTTTCCTGTCCCTCCAACCCTTAGTACAGGGTGGTGTTGTTCCGCAAAAATTAATTCCACATTACCGCTCGAAAGTGTGTCTCTCTGCAATTGACGAGTTACCGACATGTAATTTGAAGATCTTCAACGTAACCAGTCAGCAGGTCATGAAACTGACGAGTCCAGTAGACCATATTCTGGTGCCGAAATGGTTGAAACTGAACTTCGTCGTAGACTTCGAGAATATCTGGAATACCGGCTTGAGGATTTCTGGAAACGACCTCGTGGTTCACCATCCCGACCAGATCTGGCCGAAAGTCGCGCAGAACTCCATCCTGCTATTTCCGCCAACGCAGATCTTCAGTTTACCTACCTCGTGGCTGGGAACGGAAAATGAGAAGATCGTGATCCAGGCGAAAACATGTTATCCAGAACTCAACTTGAAACCGTGCAATGACAGTAATGTAAGACATTTTTTAAATATTTTCTAAAAAACGTAGTTCCGACTTGGAACTTCCGAGTCTATTCGAATTTTGGATTTTCATTGTCTACAGATTAAATCGTGTGTGGTGTATTGGGAACTGACATTCGCCAATACGCCATCTGAATCGGAAGTATTCGAAGTATAGACCGTAACTTATTTTCCCAAAAATTACCGTAAATTTGTTATAATCAATCGATATATCTTTAAAGATGATCTCTAGTGACAACCATCCAGATAAGTTTCTACGTTGTTTTTTTTCAAAAAAGATTCAAGTTTGTATGCTTGTCGACGCCATTTTGTGCAGCCATGATCCCAATATATAATGAGTAAAATTAGTGAAACAGTTGACATTTTATACACCTTTTTTCTACATCTGAAAAAATGATGTAGGGTTCATGTATGGATCACATATGGGATCGCATATGCGATCCTATATACAATTCCATATGAGATCTAATAGGGGATCCGATAGCAGGGATTGCACACAGTTACGCGGAATACATTATCTTGTGGTTGAAATATTCGCGGAATTAAGTTTGAAATTCAAACATAATTCATAAAATTCATGTTTGACAAAAAACCGCCAACATGATGTTTGTTAAATAAGTATTATTATTCAAGTGAATGAAAAAAAATATCAATGTGCACATTCAAATTTTGAATAACTTGATATTTCGCCAAGGAATGCCAACAATTAATTTATATTTTTCATACGGCAGATTTTCTGAATATTTCTTCGATTTTTTACAATTTAACTTTTTCTCTTATTTCAATAAGCATAGTCAAACACTTATCATTTCGTTGTATATGTACAATTATTTGAATCATTTTACGATTTTCAGCTTTCCAAGGATTCAAAGGACACCAATGAAGCGGAAGAATTCGTTAGTAACCTTGCCAGACAAGTTCGAGATCTCGACAGAATCGCAAAGAAACGCAAATCGGACAGGAAGCAGACACTTTACAATTTTGAGCCAGTTACCGGACACTATGAATTAAATGAAATAAAAGTAGACTTGTATAATCGGAAGCCAATAATTTTCAATGAAAAGCTTGCGAACATGTACCAGAAATCCCATTATGAAAATAAAATGAGACTGAAAAGAAGTAACGTCGATGACGAGACTACGAAAGTAACGACTGTTCGAAACGAAAATCGAGAAACTTCTACTGGGCCTTATGCCGATGAAGCATCGACTGTCACGGGAGCATTCAGAAACGGTTATACAGATGATTTGACTGAAGCAACTACTCTTGCTGATAAAGACTTTGAAACGACTACTGCCACAGATTCGACTGAACTCAAAGCTGTTGTACAATTCTTCAGACACGCCGAGAGTACTTTCGACGAAGAAACCATGTTAACTACCAATGAAACGGGTTCGACGGAATTCACATCATCTGCACTTACCTTCACGGCAGCTGTCCCAGTTGAAGAAACGACTTCTGATGAAGAAATGCAAACCAACACTGTAACGGATTTGATAGAAACTACATCGTCTGCACCATCTTTCAGACATTCTGAAACAACTACTTTCCATGAAGAAATCTTACAAACTACTACAGAAACGGATTTAGTTAACATCACATCTGCACCTACCTTCAGGACCGCTGTTCCAGTTGAAACAACCACTTCCAATGAAGAAATCACGCAAACAAATACTGAAATGCATTCGACAGAAGCTACATCATCTTTACCATCCTTCAGATATACTGAAACCATTACTTCTGACGAAGAAATTTCACAAATTACTACTGAAACGGATTTGGCTAATGAAGCAACATCTTCACCCACCTTCAAGGCAGATGTCCCAGTTGAAGCAACTACATCCGACGAAGAAATCACGCAAACCAACACTGCAACGGATTCGACGGAAAGTACATCGTCTTTACCATCTTTCAGATATTCTGAAACCACTACTTCTGATGAAGAAATCTTACAAACTACTTCTGAAATGGATTTGGCTAATGAAACAACAACTCCACCTACCTTCAGGGCAGCTGTCCCAGTTGAAGTAACTACGTCCGGTGAAGAAATCACGCAAACCGATACTGTAACGGATTTTATGGAAACTACCTCATCTTTACCATCCTTCAGAAACACTGAAACTACTACTTCTGTAGAAATTTTACAAACTACTGAAACGGATTTGGCTAGTCTAACAACATCTCCACCTACCTTCAGGGCTGCAGACCCAGTTGAAGTAACTACTTCTGGTGAAGAAATCACGCAAACCAATACTATAACGGATTTGACGGAAACTACACCATCTTTACCATCCTTCAGAAATGATGGAACCACTACTTCTGATGAAGAAACCATGCAAACTGCCACTGTAACAGATTTGGTAGAAATTACATCATCTGCACCATCCTTAAGACATGCTGAAACAACTTCTTCTGATGAACAAATCTTGCAAGCTTCTACAGAAATGGATCTGACTGATGTAACAACATCTGCACCTAGCTTCAGAACAGCTGTCCCAGTTGAAACAACTTCTAATGAAGAAATCATGGAAACGACGTTGAAAGCAGAATTGGTTGAAGGAACTACAAATGTACGTTTCGTAAGAAGCACTGACTCAGCTGAAACAACTACATCAGCAAATGTAACAGTAGTTGAAGGAAGAGAAAGAGATGAACATATTTTGGAAGAACCCATTATAGATGCACGGTTCGCTACAGTTCATGGGAGATTCGGTCTTACATATAGAGAAATATCCACCAATAATATGGAAACTGGTGGACAAAGAATGGAACCAGAATTTGAAGAAACCACAGACAGGAATACAGGTAGAATTCCTACATTTCAATAATTTTTCAAGACAATTATTTAAACATTCAATATCTCTCATACATTTGTATGTTTTTTTCTTTCAGGAGAGAGAAGTGATGAGGAGACGTTGTAAATCAAAATTAAAAGCTCCAGAAGACGATACCTGTATATATCGAAAGAAGTCTATTGTTTTTCTAGGAATAATATTGGACGACTATTAATATTAAGCTGACGTATTTGTTATAAATATTTTAATATAAAACAGATGTTTTTAACTCGGTGGAAAATTGTTAATAGAAGAACATATGGATAATATGAAATTGTGTCTGTGTTGTTTACTTCAATTTGAATGAAGCTTAAATGTAATGAACTGTGTTTTATTTAAAAGACTGAGTAACATTAATAAAACGTGTTTGTTGCAAAAAATCCTTATTTTTGTTCACGGAAGGTAAAAATACTTTATTGGAGAATCACGTTTCAGCATTATCAATTCTGCTAAATACTAAATGAAGAATGGTTACTGCATACATAAATGATCGGCAAATTCTCCTTGAAGCATTTAAATAAATAAGTAATTGAATCCAAATCTTTCTATCAATATAGATCGAAGAATTCGTTATTACTCGCCATTTGCAGAAAGCATTCATATCCGATTATCGTTGTAGAATTGCCGCCAAAATCAATATAGCTGACTTTAATTGCGAATCTTTCTTTAGCCGAAGATTTCTTTACACAGATTTCAATTGCAATTGCGTTTTTATAGGAACCGTTATTCGATAAATTAAACGTGTCTATGCAATTGCGAAATGCCTTAAATGATCGATAGTTGCAAAAGACTGTTGC
Source organism: Ceratoteleas bidentatus (assembly GCA_022817645.1). Classification (NCBI taxonomy): domain Eukaryota; kingdom Metazoa; phylum Arthropoda; class Insecta; order Hymenoptera; family Scelionidae; genus Ceratoteleas; species Ceratoteleas bidentatus. The sequence continues at coordinate 24,923 of JABFPB010000605.1, forward strand.
AAAAAATGTAACATATATATTTAGATTCGCTACTGGCAAAATTTTAGTTAGTTTAAAGTTATCAGATTAAAAGTTGCAAAAGAATATTGCAAAATATTAACATAATTAAAGTACATTTGGTTTTCTTACTTTGGTTAATGATTTGGATAGTTACATGCATGAAATAGAATTTTTAACTTGTATTATGTTTATATGAGTTACTTAAATATAGGCTTATTTTTATTGTAATTTATATTAATTATAAAATGAGAATGTGTGGAATGCACGAAAAATTGGCAAAATTCAATATCTAATTTTTGCACGTGTTTTACAACACATATTTTTTTAAACAAGTGAACAAATTTTAGATAATTTTAAACATTCTCTAGCAGAAATGGTAACTCTGACAATATCTGAAAAATTTAAAAACCTCTAACAATCCCAATTTTGAGAGGTTTCCAGAGCATTTTAATTAATAAAATAGCAGAAAAGTTTGAAATCAATTTTTTGCACACAAAAATAATTGTAAATTATATATTATATTATTAACAAAAAACGCAACATTCAGTATTTCATCATTGCATTCAAATGATGGAATACTTCAAGTGTACAAATCATCAAGGAAATTAATCCCCTATTATTTTCCAACTAAAAGTTAGAATACTTATATCACAAATTAAACCAATATTTTCAGAACTTAATTCTAAATCTACATTTTTTTCGAATTAAAACCATATTTCTTAACAACAGATATTTATGCTAATGATCGTACGTCAATGAACTTCGATAGATTTAGATAAAATGAATAAAAAAGTAATTAAAGAATTAAATCTAAAAATAAGAACTATCAACTATTAATTACTGCCTCACGCAATATCTAATCGTACATTTATTGTAATTAAATCAATTTTCCAACTTCTCGTACAATTAAAGTCGATTGAAGAGTCGCAAATTTGTGGTCAAAGTATTTTATAATTCCTTCATTCCCCTGCGAAATTAAATGTCTTAAATTCGCTCTCACAGAACGATTACTAATCAAAACAAACAAAACTGTAAGTGGAAGCCATCAACAGATATGTTTTTCCAATTTGATCGCATTCAAACCTGATATAATGAAAGGTATTATGTTCATCATTTGTAGAATTTACAGTGAAACACATATTTCGTATTATAACATTCGTTAGCAGTTGTCATTTGAAACCTCTCTAATATTTTAATTAATTTAAAAAATCTATTGATATAGTACAAATGAAATTACGTTCAATTGTGTAAAAGACCGCATAATTAAAAAACTAAATCCCAAACTAAATTAAACATTTTGATTGATGTGAATAGTTCAATTGACCTCTTATTTAGATACAGCGATTAACATATTTTAGAGTAACATATTTTCGTATTACAAAAATTGTTCTAAGCTAAAAATAGTTAAACTGAAGCAGGCTTAAAAATTGTCTTATTTCGTTTTAATTGATTACTCGTGATAATTGATTAAAAATTATATTCACTCTAAATATTTTATTCCGCCAAACCGATATTCAATACTTATAATAGGTTTCTCTTTTCTCTATTACAGAATGTACTTCACATATCAATGAACTGTCTGTTCAATTAATTAATTTCGTTACCGCATCACAATGGAAATCAGTCTTCTATTCTCACCATTTTAACTATGAAAAAATCTCTCTTTATTTTCTACGAGTTCTAGTAATTTAGACTTTCAATATCTATAATAATTATTTTAGTTTCTATTATAATTATTTGTTTCATCAATGTTTACAAACATTCCCCGAGTGAAGACAATTTTTCCGAGAAAAGATGAGTCATTTTAGATTTTACCTAACAAAGTCGATTATTAAATATACCCCATTAACTACAATAACAAAGTAAACGCATTTCTAAAATTCCCTTATTTATTTCAAACTAAATTTTCCAGACATCCACTGTGTAAAATGCAGACAAATTCAACTTTTCTCTACTTTTATTTCCTCCCTTCAAAGTCTCCAAACACCAAACAATCACATAATCCGGCCCTGACCTTCAAACCAAACCTCCAATCACAATCCCAAACCTTCGTTCAGTTTCTATCAAGAACTCACAGTAGCCGGATGTAATCCGTCAAGCAGAGTTGCGAGCGAGAACTCTCAGCTCGCTTATTCCCATCGAACAGCAAACTCTGCACCATGGCTTACACCATTTATACCATCTGTTTACTCTCCCTGTGCGCGTTACTGCCCTCAATAGCCGCGCAGAAGCTGGAGGTCGACCGATATGGCTCCTTCCAGTACATCAGCTCGGATGAAGCGATCCGGAGACCGGTGTGCTTCATCCGAAATTCCACCAATCTGTTGTCGTGCAAGGACAACGACCACTTCGTCATCTCCGTCGCTTCCGAGAAGCCCTACAAAGTGAACATGTACTATTACTATGGCAAATACTCGCACAACTTCGCCAACGGTCCCCTATATCTCTACCCCTATCCCTCCACCCCCACAACCGTCGGATGGAGGTACAGAAATGCCAGAGACCTGGAGGATTCGAGCGAGGAAGACGAACTCAATGCGGTTCTCAAGGACCAAGAAGAGCAGCCTGCCGAGGACATCGGGAATCCTGCAAGAACCAAGAGGAACATCTATTTCCCGGAAGTCGTCGCGCTGAACGTCACCCACTGCATGCCGGTGAACAACCGCGTCTGCACCTCGGTAATTAGAATCCAAGTTTCTGGTTAAAATCTGAATTCAATGTCCAATCGCGAAATCTTTCCACGATATTTCAATAATATTTGTATGAGTCACTTGTTATCGCGGCGGAACCCAAACATGTTTATCTTTCGCACCGAGAAATCCGTTCGCGTTTTCCTGTTCGGTTTATTCCTCCGTTGATTTTTCGAAACGGAATCTTTCACCGTGACCTTTTTTCCAGATCGAAGTCACGAGGTGGCGCTCTTACGTTGGCAACCAAACGTCCTATAGCAGGATCGTCGAAGTCAGCAACAAATTGCCGAACTACCAGTACATCGACGTCAACTCGGTGAAGTACGCCGAGATCGTCGGTAAAGCCATCTACAACGCGATGCGAGATCGTATTTTCAGCAGCTGTCCCTTGATAATCAAGGACTTGAACATCCAGCTCTACAGTCAAACTGAGAAGGGAGTAACGAAGCTACGTGCTGTTTATGAAGCTCACGAGAATGGGGTACTTGCATTTTTCAGCCTAAGATCGGAATCCTTAGTAAAAGTAGATATTTCCTATATGTCCTTTACATTGGCCATATAGGAAGCATATTCACAATATATTGGCCTTAGCGGAAACATAATATATTTCCAATACATTGTCAATATATTTCAGCAATTATAAATATATTTCCAATATATCCCTAATGATTATATAAATAAATAAATATTTAGAATATTTATTTATTTATTTGAAATCATTCCTAATAGAATATATTCCTAATATATTGCCACGTTTCAATATATTCTTAATAGATTGCAAAAATTGGGAATATATTGAGAATGAATTGAGAATACATTGGGAATATATGTTTCCTATATGGCTAATATTTTTCTACTTGCACTAGGGAACTTAGTATGTAAAGTCAAGTAAAGATTTTAACTTGACTTTAAATGTTTCAGAAAATCGTCGAAAAGCAGTATCACTAGACCACATCGGGGCGCAGATTCCAGGAAATCACTCAAAGTGACTCAGGGTCCGAAACCCTCCTAAGGACAAATGAGGGGAGGACCGAAAACATAATTTATTTAGTCTCATTCCGCCGAAACGGTGTAACTTCTCTTCGAATCTCTAATCGTGTGTAAACCTTCTGCGGTACTCATACTCGTAACCATCTATCATCGAATGATCCATGTGTTTCATATATTATTTTACTAATTGATTGCATGCTACTTATAATTCCTGCTTATTCGTATTCGCGAAAACGCTAGACACATGCGCATTTGTGAATTGTACCTAGAAAATTGCTTATCATTTTGAACGTCACCCGCGCGTGACCGAATTCATTTGCTAATTCCACAAGTTGTATTTGAAAGAGTAATAAACAGCTCGATTGATCTGCCTGCGCCTCTCTCAAACGAAACGCCCAATTAAATCCGGCCCGATTTCCGCAAGCCCGTTACGCGACTGCCCTAATTAAGTGGCAATCCGCGTTGCGCAACGGGATCCCCGCTGACGCCATCCGCCCTTCGATTAATCAGAAGCACTTTTTTCCCCGCTTAACGCACGTGCTGCAATCCATTCGGAGAGCCGGCGCCACTCGATTGACGAAAAACGGGGAGAAAAAAGTGATAGCGACGCCAGGCCTAATTGAAAAGTCATTAGTTATCTCCGCCGCGGCGGTTAATAAATAATAGAAATGCCGCAAACGACGGCAAACGCGTTCTGGCGACCGACTGACGATGCGGCTCTTCCTCTCCGTTTTGCTACTGTGCGCGGCGGCGCTCGCGTTCCCGGCCAAAGAAGTCTTCGTCACGGAGGTCACGAAGGTGGTGCAGCCGATGTGCCTGGTGCTGGCGAAACCGAACTTGCCGGCGTGCAAGATGAGGCGCACCCCGACAGGATCGGAGGAGGGAGCACTCGTCTTCTCGCGGGACAGAGAGTCTCAGAAGATCGTCATCTTTAACGACGAAATCCTGCATTTTAAGACGGTACGAGCGAGCAAGGCGGGCCCGTACAGAACGTTAGGAAAGAACGAGATGAAGTCGGAGAACAACGCATATATAGTGGTGCACAAGTGCTTGCCGAAGACGTCGATTCCGAAATGCTCGGAGATGACCTACCGTGACATACAGGTGATTAGAGAGTAGTTTGAGATGGGCAGGTGATTTTGGAGTATGAGTTTTGATGAATAAAATCAGTAGCAGAGAATATTCCAGGAATGTAACCGTGATATTTTTCTGTAATATTTTCAAAATATTCGGAATTATGGAAAAATTTCTATTGAAAAATAATTGGAAGATTAAAATGCTTATATTCTAATTGTTTAGAGATAAGAGTACCCGATTTTATTTCTTGAAATGTATTAACTGATGAGATTATACTAAAAAATTAGGGTAATAAATATAGCACAAATAAGTAGTTAAGTTAACCATAACTGGAATATCTACTTTAAAATGATATTCCAGATATTTAAATAATACTTATAAAGCTTTAAAGTTCCTGCCAAGAATTGCTATTAATGCCTATTTAATCGAGATAGTCACGACTATTTAAGTTGAACCTCATCGAATCGAAATATTTGCAGACAATCAAGAAGGATGCTCCTAACAGAAAGAACCGCATTTCGACTACCGTGGTGTCCGGCGACCATTACCATGAAACCAATCACCTGGAGTACGTCAACCTGAACGTGCTACTATAAACCTTGAACAAACTGCCCCTAACTTATTCTACATTAAGTTAATTTAAGAGAGAAGAAAGACACGTGCTCCAGCAATATGATACAGTATATATTTGTCTATGTATTTATATTAAACGATATCATTAATTAATATAAAGTATAAGTCATTACTTAATTCTCGTAAGCTTTGGTACATAAACAAAGACACGGTATCTTCCAAGGGTGTACAAGTAACACGCCATCGCACGGCACGCAACCACAACGACGTCGAGAAGTTCATGCATTTGGCACCGCGCTCCGACTCGTCGGCCGCGAAAGCGTTCCCGTCTCTTTTTTGCCGGTGACCTGCAGCGCCACCTGGCTGCTGTGCCACGCTCGCGTGAACACGGTTGCGAATGCGCCGACGCTAATTGACGCTGACGACGCTGTCGTCGTCATTCGTAAAGGGATCGGCGGCGCATGCGTGCTAAACGCATGCGCTTCTTCGGGCGCGAAACAACAGTCGGTATAAAAAATGAACGGGCGCCGGTGTCGGGTGTACAAAAGGCCCGCCGGCAGGTGGCGCGGTTCGCTCGAAATGGCAGGACAGTGCCTCGAGGTGGCGCGCGCGTCGCAGGCGGCCCGCGGCTCGAGTTTGAGTATCAAAAAGCTTGAGGTGTCTCTCGTTATATCACAGATTTATTGAATTTGTCGTTTTAAGCGGCCTGCGGGCCGCGGCGCCGCGCGCCACCTCGCGATACAGTTTAAGTACAATCGAAACCACGAAGACGAACCGAAAGTCTCCGTCGTTAAATGCAAAAACCGATCACGCTATAACTGATGGTTGGCCGGACGGGGGACACTGCGGGAAGATCGGCGCGCGATGGTGGTGAATTACTTGTGGGTGTGGGCAGAGATTTCGTTATGCAGTGTACGCATAATCTTCGTATAACGTTGTAATGTTAATTGTCGGTTGGAACGCGTGCGCGCCGATCGCCGGACAGTGTTCCGCCGCCGGATACGTCGTACAACTCGTTTGCGTGGTCGTTTGACGTTTTTAAAAATCCACGAAACCGGGACACTTTGTACGAATAACATTAATGGCTTAGTCCTTAGTTATGCTCCGGCCACTCGCAGACACGCAAGAAAAAATATTATTTATAATTATATTCCCTCGCACAACATATAATTATACATAAAATTGTTTCCCTCACACTCAGGCGTAAACCCTTATTAGTAACTTTATCCAAACAAGGGAGATCAACGCAAACGTAAATCGGTCCTCAATCTCTCCCTCCTGCTCTCTTTCTCACACACTCACACTCGTTCATTCGATCACGCTCTCTTGCATTCAAACTCTCCATCCCTCCTCTACTCATATACACTTCTGTTTGCTGTGACTAAAGGGTTGTTGTCCGTAAGAAATCCACGAGATCGCGTGAGATTGTACAATCTACGTTAATGACGCGCGGCTTTTCGAAAAGTGCGCCGTTGAAAAATAATCTTTCGACGCGCAGATCCGGAGAGCCGCTCGGTTTCCTGACGTTCGAATTCTCAATGTTCTCCCGCCCGTCGTTTGCCATTTTTCCTTCATTCGCCAAACAAAGAGAGCAGCCCGGCGAAGTGCGCGCGAACTTTGCAAGGAATCGGAGCCGCTTGATATTGTCACTTTGCAAAGTTTCATGGACGTAGCAGTTAACTTGCCGTTTATACTGAATGGGGCAGTGCACAGATAAAGTCTCGGCCGTTTCGTATACAAGGCCTGATCCGAGATAGTCGACGTGAAACGCGGTTCGGGATTCGTAACCGCGTTTCCTTTTGCGCCGCAAGTTACGTCGATTTTCTTACAATTGCACGCTCAGCGTTGCGCGAATTCAGACGTACACCGGCTGTGGCAATTCGGCCAGAAACGCACGCTCACGGTTACCGACGATGAGACGAAACAAAGGGGTGTCGAAGACTCAAGTAGGGGCAACGGTTAGAGGGCGTTTTCCGAGAGCCATGGCGCTTTTTGTTTGCAGACTTGCTGGATTTTGGGTGGGTGTGGTGAATCAAAATGGACTTGGATGAATTTGTAAATACGTATAAAATATTTAGCTTGTGGTCATTTAACGATCTAAAGATCCGATATGAATATATATATATGACGTTTATGAAAGAGAGTAATAAATAAATAGTTTAAAATCACACGTGAAACGAACGAAAATAAAATGTGTCACTGTCAAGTGGCACGTTTAACGCAAAGGTAAAAATAAAACTTTACAAATAAAAATACGCCGTTCTAAAAGTTGGTGAAAACAGTTAAAACTCATATCACACCGCTACAAAAATCAATCGGGAGCAGATTGAAGCTGCTTCCCCATACTCGCAACATAATATAAAAAGATCAACACACACATAAAAAATATACAAATCGAAATGCTTTAAAATCACCCTCTCTCGTAACTACTGAAATGCGATAAAAGAGACGATAACAGCCGAGCCGCCTTCGGGGCACCATAGCTCTCGAACGCGCGGGACTGCGCCAAATGGAATCGATACAGTTCTGTTTTTGTCGCGGAACACTCAACTGCCTACTGCAAAATACGGTTATCCACTACAGTAAAGGTATACAAATAAAAAGTCGTCAAAAAATCACAGTAGAAATAAAAAAGAACAGCGACGGCTTATTTACATCATGCTGTTGTACAGTGGTTACAAAACGGCAACTAATCGTTCGCACGCGATGTAAATAAGTAGTTCATTTAGCACTCGTTATGTACGTATCAAAAAGTCGGAAACGAAAAGGATTCGGTTTCTTCTTACATCCCAAGTTTTTCGCGCGCGTTCGTCCGGAGTTTCGGGCTCGTTCGGGCGTTCGCCGCCGACAAGTAGCTCGGAATTGAATGAAGAAGGAAACGTTCGTTCGATGTCTCTCGGTTTTTTGTTCGCGCGCCCGAACGAGCCTGAAAGCCCCGAGCTGCGCATATGTACACATACGCAGGTTTATATAAATATGTAATATGTTTTATCAGTATATTGCAGTTCAACAATCTCTGCATCGAAATTAGGAAAGAAACGCGACTCGTCGATCGCGTAAATATATATATAGTTTCATATATATATATATATTCCTCGTAGAAATCCACTATTCGACTAACCGGTGATTACACGTCATCTAGTAGTTTCGTTTTTGTTGCATTTTCCGCCTCTCCAGGACACTCAGTCCGATCGTTCTGTTCGCCATTCAAAAGCTCTCTTTCCGCTAGGAGGCGCTACTCGCAGTCGCCCCTGACGCGCAAAAAGCGCCATTTTCGGCAAACAGACCTCTCGATTTTTATAATCCCGTAGAGATGTGTGACGAATGTGCGACGAACGACTCGCGGCCGACCCGTTTTGTTGGCTTTGACTCGCGAAGCAGAAAGGAAATTCCATCGACTCGCATCCTCGTCAGTACGTCGTCTCTTCAAAGCGCTTTAACGTGATACAGTTATTTTACCGTTATCCCCTATGACTTGTTAATAAATGTAGTCGAAAACCCTTAGTCTCTCGTAATTGCTCACAAAGATGTACATTTATATAAACCGTTTCGTCGGGACGTTCTACCTCGCGGACCGTTTTCGCACTCGAGAATGAAACGGCGCGATGCGTTCGCCAGCCGCATCCGTGATACAATCGAAATCGCGTACAAAACGTTCGCCGCGCTTCGAACCGGAAAACAGGCTTACGAAACGCCGGGAGAACTGTTCCATCCGCTAATGTAACGTTACGTTAGTATATCCCTAGACTTTCATCTTACTATAGGCCATGATACACATCCAGTAATTTCGTTATTACAGTGCTTTTGATCAAGTTTCGAGTGGATACGATTTACGTCAAGTGTCGTGAAAGCATGTACAGCCCCGCGCGCCAATTTGTCCCCGGAAATGCGCATTCCAGGCGCAAACCGCGCCGGGTACCTAGTCACACCTATTGCTAGGATCCGAGGTTAAGATTGCTCAAAACGCGATTAGGAACCGATGGACGTGGAATCGGTTCGTCGGGAATTTCCTTCTGCTTCCAAAGCGAAGACTTTGCTTCCTTCTGCTTCCAAGTCGAGACTGCTTCTCGTCGTCGCCAGGTGGCAGGCTGGTGCTCGGCTGCGCTCAACAATAAATACCGTAAAATTCCATGGCACAGTTCAAATGCATCGGGTGTAGGTGGCTGTGCGGCATCTCGTGGTTTTGCCTGTAGGCCATGTATCAGTCCGTTGGCGGCTCGAGGTACGGTATCTCGCTGGTGACGTTAAACGACTCGAAGTAGTGGTTGAGGAATTCGAACGTCGGCCGCTTCTCGGGAGTCGCGTCCCAGCACTGAAGCATCAGCCTGTAAATGCTGTCGGGCAGTTGGTGGTTTGGTGGCTTCGGCATCCTGTAGCCTTTCTCCACTTGCTCGATCACCTCGCGACCGTGCATTCCTGGAAACAGAGGAATTGTTAGGAGGGGGAAAGTAGCGCGTTCGAATTTTGGGTCGGTGAATCGTGGGGTTGCGGGGTCGAGTCAAAATTTGGTTGATTGATGGTGAAGATTTTACTGGGTGATCAAATTGGTTGAATGCCCAGCAAAAAATTTGGAATAGAAATGAATTGAAAAGAATTGGACTTGTAGCCAACTTCGGCATTCATTAGAATTAAGTGGAATTCATTTTTCGTTTTTGAACGTTAGAAATAGTTTAATCAATTTCAATTGGGGAATTCAAAGTTAAGTTTTTC